>BMAO01023442.1:32386-206556 GCA_019973975.1 Trichonephila clavata | reverse complement strand
GTTACAACGATGAAACGCTGGAGGAGCTGTGTTTTATAAGCTTATTTACAGAAACACAAGAAATAAAGAAATGCTTTTTTAAAAAAAATTTCATTATGTACTATTTTGAATAATTTTTTTTTGAATTAATTTCTTTTATTAAAATAAAATTAAACCAATTTTTAACTATATTTTCCATTTTATTATGCAATTTCAACTATGCTAATATGTGAGTATTTTTAATAAATAGTCCAATCCTAATCCCGTGATCAATACCGGGATTGAAAATATGACACGGGATTGCAAACCCTAAGTTTTACTAAGATTTTTTTACTTAGATTTTCTTTTAAAAAAATATCTCTATCTCTCTGTACGTTAAATGGCATTGAAGGTGAAAGACAAGCCTTCATTGAAATTCCTCTTTAACATCTTTTTTACAAATTGTAATTTCGGAATAAAATGGTCAAAACGGATTACAGTAATACCCTAAACTTACGCGATAGGTGTGAGTGATGACCGCGTAGTCGAATTCGCGTAAATCGGGGTATAACTTCGCATATAAATGCATATAAATTATATTTAGTTGGAGCCAAAAACGAAAGAAAATAATAATTTTAAAGAAGTGTTGAAAAAATCTTAGATTACACAAATTTAAAATCATAAACCGAAGTTATTTTGTTGTAGAATATTTCATGAAACCTAACAGGGTAGTCAGCCGGCTCGAAGTATTTTTTTTTCCTTCTGAAAAATTTCCGTAACATGCTAATACATTTTTTTAAAAAAAAATTTTTGATGAAAAAATACGCTTTTCGTTGGAGTCTATATTTTTTAAAACTTGTAACCCTTTTTCAACTAAGCTGATACCTTTTGTCAAATTTCCAACCGGCATTCGATCTTCTGATTGAACTGGGCCTAAAGACTCAATTCTCTTTCTATGATCTCATCAATTGGATAACAGTTATAACATGTTAATAAAAACACACACATTCGTAGATAAGAAATAAACAACACAAAATAAATTATTAAGGCTAAGCATCGACTCTATGCGTTACGTCCGAACATGTGTATTAGTTAAACAGGATTGAGTATCGAGTTGTGTAGCTCTCAAACAAAAGACGAGTCGACTAGATTTGAAAATAGCTTAAACCCGGATTCACGTAAGGCGAGGTATTACTGTACTTGGATATATTTCCTATGGGCGTTCAACTGTTCGTAAGAAGATGGAATCATGTACATACAAACACGCATACGTTTGTTTACTCTTGAATTTTAATAGTGCTTTGAATTCTGCATTATTATTACAAACATCACCTAAATATCATACAAAATAACCATTATTTTTAAAATAGAGTGAAATGGTAAAGAATGCCGTTTTAAATAAAGAAAAAATATGGAAATCTATATTAAACTAGAAAAAAGTAAATAGTCGATTCAAAATATAAGAGAAAGAATTTTAAATTTCCTTTCACATCACATCCAGTTTAATTTATTTCATTAAAGATACACCACTATTACTTGCCACAAAGCAGTGAATTATTTAATTAAATTCCTTATTCAAACTTGTCAGTAGCTTAGGGATAGTGAAACATAGACTATTTATTCAGTTTTCTATAAATCTTTCCGGAAAATTTATACCGAAACATAAATATCCATGAATTTGACTCGTTAAACACCGTTCTCATTTTGATAAAGCAATTGTCATTTACTCCCATTCCTTCTTTAATTCATTAAAACTGATTCTCCTTTTGTAGTGTTTATATAAATTTCCCCATCTGTTAATTAATTATAACCTTCAAAAACTGAAGGACAAATTATCGTATAAAACTTATTCAGAATCGATGACAACACGTGATGCCTTTAGTGATAAGAACTTATTTGTCTGAAGAAACGAGTTTTATTTATATTCTGCTAATGTTCTCTTGAGACCATTACATTGTTGGGAACAAAAATATAAGATTAAGATAATTCTCATTTGATAATTTTTCAATGTTTGAATTTAATTATGCTCTAATTGGAATCAAACTAGGAAGATGAGCTGTTGGAAATCTATCTCGCCTTTTCAATAACCTTTATTAAAGATAGGTCATTCTCTCTGATTTTGTGTTTTGTTATTTTCCAATGGGCAAGCTATGATTCGTGGGGAGTGCGTAAGTGTTTATTAACGTCTCACTGTAAAGCAACACTAGGGCTTTTGATTACGGCCCTTGTACTTGTGAACGTTGGTCAAGTGACGAGGATGACACATGAGTTGGCACCCCCTTCCTAATTACCATATCAATAAAAAGATATTGAGCTTCGACATATTTAACATGCATTGCCCTCCCCCGTACATGGCGTGTCTTTAGTGGCACTTGGACTCAAACCCGCGACAGATCGGCCGCGAGTTTGTTACCATAACCACCAGGCTATCACGATCATTTATGACACACGGGTCAGATGTTACCAGGTCAAATGTTACTATCTGGCCCACTGCAGATTTAAAATAATGGTACACATTTTTTTAAATTTCAATGTCCAAAAAAATTAGCTTAAGGACGTGTTCTACTTTCTTTTAAAATTTCCACGCGGAAATTTGAATATTATGTGCATGTACAAAAAAATGTTGTAATTTAAAATAAAAACTACTTTAAAAAAAATTTTGCATGCGATAATAGTTGAACATTCTCTAATACTAATACAGCTTTATTTATCGCATTGGTACTATAAACTTCTGAAATATACAGTGGTGGCCAAAATTAAAGGCCATTTTGAAAATCGTTATGTTTCCTAAGTTTATATGCTTATAAAAATGTTACGTTGCACAAAATACAAAGCCAAATGTATCATTTTAAAGAAAATTTAATATGAGAATTCAATACAAAAAAACAAAATGTTAATGTTTGCAATGCAAAAAACTTATTTTGCAATAACTATCGATGTACATTAGATATACTGATGATAGCAGTGAGTTATCAGTACTTATTGACCTTTATTCAGTAACCTTTATTTTTTATTTCAGCTTCACAGTGATGTTTCATTGAGTTAAAAATAGTTCTGAGCTCTTCCGTCGTTATTACATGATGCCAGGAAACAATTATATCCCCAATTTGTTCCTTTTTTATTTCATGGATACCTCATTCGATCAAGAGTTTTCAAACGGTGCCACAAGTTTTCGATAGGATTGATGCCAGGACTGTTTCCTCGCCAGGACAACAGTAATATTTAGACAGGAAGCAATGAGAGGAAATAAAAGAGTAGATTGGATGCCTTGAAAGAGATGTGTGGGGAGAAAAGGGTCTTTCCTTTGTAAAAATTTCAAGACGCTTGGGTAGTTCAGTGATTACATCTGGAGACTGTAAACTTTGTTTAAGATGTCAGGAGACAAATTTAATAAAAAAAAAGCAGGAAAAGACCGAAAAAGGTGCATCACATCTGTTGATAACAGAAGAACAAAAATACTATGTCTCCAAGATAAAAGAATGTCATCAATGGCCATGAGAAGTTATCTGAATGATTCTGGTGTTTCTGTCAGTTCAAAAACGACCAGGAGAAGATTAGCAGAAGTTAGACTTAGAGGTGGAATTTCACAAAAAAAGGCTTTACTTCAATTTACAGCAGCGCTAAAAAAAGATTACAGCGGTCAAAGAAACACATGATTAGTGGGCACAAGTTATATGGAAGGGTGAAACCAAAATATCTTTATTCGGTAGTGATGGCCGTAAAAATGTAAGACGTAAAATAGGAGGAATGCTATATCCAGACTGCATCCAGGTAACTATGAAGTACTCACATAGTTTTATGATTTTATCATGCATATCAGCAGATATTATCGACAGCTTTCATATCATCGATGGACACTGAACGTCAGAAAATACATTGACATCATTCTAAAACCCAAACTTTTACCTTCCATCAGGGATCGTTTTGTCAACAATGCTTCATGTATTATTCAGCAAGATTCTTCTCCTTGCCTCATAGTAAAGTAATTGAAAGATTGATATTGTTTTAAGATCATTGAGTTCTTGTCCTGGCCAGGAAAGAGTCCTGACTTCAATCCCATCGAAAACGTATGGCATCGATTGAAAACTCTTGTCCGAATGAGGTACCCATGAAATAAAAAGGAATTAATTGAGGATGTAATTGTTTCCTGGCATCGTGTAAAAACAAAGGAAGAGCTTAAAACTATTTTCAGCTCAATGAAACATGCATAGGAAGCTGTAGGAAAAAATAAAGACTATCCACTAAAAACTGATAACTCACTGCTATCACCAGTATCTAATATATATCGATAGTTATTGCCATATAGCCTTTTTTGCACTGCAAACATTAACATTTTGTTTTTTTTTGTAATGAATTTAGAATCGAATTTTCTTTAAAATGATATAAAAGGCTTTCCATTTTGTGCAATGTAACATTTTCTGTAATCATACAAACTTAAGAAACATAACAATTTTGAAAATTGTCCACAATTTTGGCCACCACTGTATATTATTATTTTACCCCCTCCCCCCATAAAGAACTTTCTTTAAAAAAATTTCAAAAACACTTGACCATCACTGATTTACACCACTGACATGTGAAAAAGTAGAGAATGTAAGGGGCCAAAGCTCTCATTATTTTCTACGTTTATCTTCAGGGAAACGGCCCCGAATTCACAACTTTTCCAACAATTTAGTGACATTCGAAATTCGTGCTAATTAATACGATTAGACAATAGTTTGCATCTACGAATCTGAGAATCGGGGGAGTATCCGGTTCCCACACACACAAGGTAATTTGGCCACTCCGAGGGGCTTAATAAGCCCCCTTTTCCCTAGCGGCAGCCGCGGGGGATGGGAAAGATGATTCGGTCACGCGATCTCTCCGTTAAGCAACTCTTTCGCATCCTCACTCTGTGAGCAAAGTTTGTCGACAAACTCGGCTAATCTCCTCCGGAGAAGTTTATTTACTTTCCTCGTCCATTCCTCTTCAGTTAATCGCGCTGTTATCACATGAGTGCAAAAGTAAAGAAAAGGGTTTCAAAAAGCGATGTTTGTTTACAGACGTTATGAGACGAAATGGAGATTTGTTTGATGGGAAAATGTAGAAGAGTTTTGCTAACAAGGGGAGGGCACGACTAAGGAAATTCATTTGGGGACGAGACTTTGTGCAATAGTAGTACTTCCTTAGAGTCTTAGAGTGTTCAACCCTCAATGTAATCCCGCCGAATGGGCAGTCAATTCGGAGAAAATAACTTTCGAAAATCATGCTTACCTTTAATGCAATTAAGTTTTAATTACCTCCAGCGACATGGTTGATAGAGTACTTGTTTACTACACGGTCGGCCTCGGTTCGAGTCACGCGATCGGGTTTTTTTTGTTTTAACTTTTAAATTCATTTAATTTTTTTTACAATAAAATGAATAAATTTAAAAGACATTAAATATTTTTATAATTATAAAATAATTAAATTAATAATATATATAATATAAGATATATATTATTTTTATTATATTAATTATAGAATATTTTTTATAAATAATTACTATAATATATTTTGTGTATTGTTATAATATTTTATTTATAATATATTGCATTTCCTGTTATAAAACTATATTTGTAACTAATTTTTATATAAAACATCATTTAATATTTATTATAATATATTTTTATAATGAATATTATTTATTAATAATTATATTTATAAAATATAGTTTAAATATTTATATAATTACAGTAGTTATTTTACTTTTTAAAATACAAAATAATTATCTAAAATATCATTTAATATTTAATAAACCTTTTACCTCCTTTTACCCTACCCTTGTAAGAAACGTAAAAAATTGAGAAAAGCATGTATCTTATTCCAATACATATTTCTACCATTTGCTAACACTGCTTTACTCTAAAGCAGAGTTTTCCAAACTTTTTTGCCTCATAAGCCCCTTGCCAGGTTTTCGGTTTTGTGGGTAGACCCCTACTTATATAATACTAATTTTTTTGAAATTCAACTTAAAGGAGTTTTTGGCAGCAGGTGTAGAGCTACTTACTTTTTTAACTGTAGTGAAGTATAGTGTTTAAAACTTAAGAAAACACATTTTAATTAATTAAATTAAAATTTTATTAATGCATAAAATAACTGAGCAAAAAACAAATGCTTTTAGTGGGAGGGATGAGTCTGAGGATGCAATAACAAATTTTCAACATTTAGCATCAATCTAGTCAGGTTTAACCCTATTTTTCCTGACAGATTGTCTGAGACAATTGAGAAAATGGGAAAATTCGCGACGTCCAGTATCATACTCCTTTAGCTTAATTCTGGCAAAAAACGATGGAATAAGGTCCCTGTTTTAATAAAATTTAGGCTGTCGCCTTAAAATTGCAAATTAGCCTCATTAAATTTAGTAAATAAATCTGTTAAATTGGTATGTCTGTTTTCCCCTAGATTAAATGTTCTTTTAAAGTCACGATCTGGTTTAACGTAATCACTATCGTAGCCTCATTTAAATCACATGGACACCAAAATATGTTTTCACTGACGTGGACCCCTTACAGGTCCTCATAGATCACTTTGAAAATCAATGCTCTAAAGGTAATGGTTGAGAACTGTATATCTGTGTTTTGCTTCTTTGCTTAGTAATGTCCCAGAAATAACAGTACAAATAAGAAATGCATAGAAACTTAAAATATTATTACTAAAATAAATTTAAAAATAAAAAAACACATCCTCTGACAATTTTCAATACTAGAGGATATCAAACACTGAGATATCTCAGTACAATTAAGTTTTTCCCTACAACACAAAGCCTTTTTCCGTATATTTCTCGTTTTTGCATTTAATCCTTTATCGGCATTTTTTATCGGAATATTTTTGGGATTGAGACTAGTTTGTGAAAAGAAATTCGTTTAGCTTATTACCTAAAATTTATTTTATTTTTAAGACCATTTTTTGTGGAAAGTATATTTCTCCACCTCCCACTGGAAGAGATTCAAAGGTAGGACATCTTATGTGTTGCATGTCGTTTTATGCCACATTTAATGATATTTTTAAAATATAATTTACAAATGCTAAAACCTACAAAAGGAACTATGAATTACATATACACTCATGTCCACAAATTAAGGATAATGAAGTTCAGGCAAAGAAAGAGACAGAAGCAAAAAAAATTTGATTTATTTGTAAAGTCTATTTATTAAACAAAAGGTAAAGAGCAAAAAAGATGCTATATGTTTGACATAATTAATAAAAATTGCGATTTTTACTCCCTGTAGCAATTTTAAAAAAGAACCTATTTACAAAAAACAGTATAACATAATTAGTATGATGGTTAATAAGGAGTATGTCTCCCGGACGATGCAATACAGGCCTTACAACGCATACGCATGCTGAGTATCAAATTATCAATCTGATCTTGGGGAATATTACACCACTCATCAAGCAATGCCCTCCGAAGTTCCGGTTAACAGGTGGGAGGGGGTTGACGGGCTGCAAATCGTCGGCCAAGCATATCCCACACATGCTCTATTGGATTCAAGTCCGGTGAGTATGCTGGCCAATCCATACGGGTGATATCCTCCGATTGAAGCCATTCGTCTACAATGTTTGCACGGTGAGGACGGGCGTTGTCATCCATAAACAGAAAGTCGGCACCCATGGCGCCCCGAAACAAACGTACATGTTCCAGAATGACATCCCAATAGATGTGGCCTGTCATCGTTACACTCTGAACATTCAGGTCAGTTCTGGAACCAAGAATAATTCCTTCCCAAACGAGCCATCCGGCACCACCGTAACGGTGTCGTTCAATGGTGTTCTCTTGGTGGTAACAGGTACCTGGCGCTCTCCATATGAAAGTCCGGTGAAAATCAGACTGCAAACTAAACCTGGACTCGTCGGAAAATATCACACAAGACCACTGTTGCGGTGTCCACAATGCATGCTCTCTACTCCAGGTTAATCGCAGGCGACAGTGAGTTGCGGTAAGGGGAACACATCTGACAGGCCTACGAGCATATAGACCAATGTGCCCTGAGCGTCTGTACACGGTCTGCCTTGAAACTGTCGTACCGGTAGCTGAAGAGAGCTGACGAGATAGGTCTGATGCTGTGTTCCGTCTGTTTCTTTTGGCAGTAACTGCCAAATACCGGTCCTCATTTGGCGTTGTAACTCGGGGGCGACCTGTGCTGTAACATCTACTCACATTACCATCATCTTGGAATCGTTGCCAAAGCCTGGAGATGACACTCTGGGCGATTCCAAGTTCCTCGGATACTTCCAGCTTTGTACGTCCACATTCCAGTCGTCCGATAATTCTACCACGTAAAAAATCATCCAAATGCTTCCTTTGGGCCATAACTATGCGGTTATTGCACTGAAAGGCTTTTAAAGCGTTTGTGAACAATTTTACTTCTTTGTCACCATTCCTTATATACCCCTCTCTTACACTCTCGTCATTGTGACGTACTATCCGCGCCATCTGGTGGTTTCCTGTAATTTGCACATTCTTCTTCAAGATGTGTGTGATAATTCTACAGGTGAAATTTTTATGTTAGAGTTCAATTTCTGTGTGATTCTGAATTATCCTTAATTTATGGACATGAGTGTATTTTGTATTGAAAAATTAAAGAATTTATGCATATTGTTGAAAATAAACCTTCAACCTATTTTAACCTCAATTTTCTATCTCACCTGGAATTTCCGGTAAGTGAGGTATAAGCAGATCGTGATGCTATTTAATCATATCACTATCGAACGTGCCGTGTCTAATTTACATAAAACTTTTTATAAAGTTATTTTCTCTTATGGCATCAGTTCTTATATAATATATAAATGCATGTGATCTACTTATTCAAGAGATTGAAGGATTGTTATTATGATTGTTTCGTAAGATGTTTGTATGATTGAATATTGGATTAATATATTTAGGTTTTGGAATTTAACCGTTTGTCCTAATGTTAATATATTTAACGTTTAAAGTTTTTCAGATTTTGATTCAATAGTTTTTAAGTCTCACCGCGTATAAATGATCCCAGATTATAAATATTATAATCTGCATCAATTCTTAAATCTGTTTCGATGGAATTTACATTTATTTCCCTACTTCTGTTTAGTTTGTTCTTTCAAGCAGAGGTTTTCTTTTGTAACAGTTCGGCTCTCAGTCTGTTTCGTAAAGCTAATAGAATTTTTGATAGTTTGTGGTTAAATGGAAGTAGCATTTGACCGTTACAACCATTAAGCTATAGTGTGTCAACTACAATAGAAAAAACATTAGGTAGAAATAGACGAAGTACCATTAAACTCCCGAAATTCTTAAAAAAACTCAGAATTCCAAGCATCTTCGTAGCGAGTATTTAGTTTCATGCAAACAAGGTGAATGGCTCTCGATGATGATGCCATTAACATACTAATTCCTAGTACCGCCCCCCGTCCTCTCCAGGGGGACAGACCACGTTCTCGCGGAATCGATCCGAAATGAAGGACCATTAGCTGATGATACACGGGGTCGCAGACGATTTAAGGGTTTACCAAACGGCGGAATGTCGTTCCACTTAATATGGGCACCCATAATATGTCACTTTCATTGGGCAGGCGGCAGTAAGGGGAATTTACGAGAAGTTTATTACTCTTGTTATGTATGGAGAAGAGACATTATGGATGAAAGATGTCAAAGTGTTTATCAAGCTGTTGGTGCAACTAACCTTATATATCAATACTTTCATAGAGATAGAGTAAGATAGTCAAAATTCATCGGACACTTATGATTTTTGGATTTAATTTTAAATTAATCCTCCAATGCTTTTTGATTAAAATACTTTCAATTCTTATCCAACTATTTCCAACTTTTAATAATACAAGAAAAAAAGAGCATTTCTTTTTTTTTTTCTTCTTCTTTCCTTTTCGACTTGTTGATGGTCCTCTAAATGCTCAAGTCAACAAAACTTCATTGGAAAGTGTGAGTTCAAGTATGTTTTTCACATGCCCTCACATGTACGTGTGTGTATATGTAATTGTCATAAAGTCAAAGATTAATGTTTTAGTAGTAAATAAATCTAATAAATCAGAAGATGAAATCTGAAAATTACATTAGTCTGGAACATGAGACCTATTAAAATAATAAGAAAAGTCAATAGACCAAAAAGCAAAACTATCATGTTTTCTAAAATTGCTTCAGATTTAGGGCTGTAATGTGCTTTATACGATCCTAACTTTCTCTTTTCCGCAGAAACTTTACACGAGAAAATTAATGAATGAACAAAAACCAAACTATTGAATATCAGTTAAACCTATAATTTATTGGTTGTGCTAAATGATAAATGAGGCAAATTTGGAAATACATTGCATAATTATATAAATATAAAAAGTAGCATATATTAAAGAAGAGCTATCAAAACTCGAAAAACATACCTGAAATTCCCAAAAAGTTTGTGCGTGCGTGTATTTACAATTTTTCCTGATTAAAATGTTAAATTTTCTACCTTTGGAATCTAAAATAAAAGGAATAAAAATTTCAAATACATTTTTGCTCAAATACACTCGGGTGATTTTGGGATTTTTTAACACAAATGTAGAAAAAAGAAGCTGTTGTCATTTTTTTATGAGTCTCTGCCTTATAATCAAAGTTTAAAGTTTTCTATAAGGTTAAGAAATATGTTTATTGATTGCACTGAAATAGTGCTAATTTGGAGTTAAATGTCATTCTGGGTGAGAAAGAAAAGAAATAATGAAAAAGAAATTCCGCGCGTGCGGATGAATTAAAATTTAATAACTAAAGGAGAAGTATAAGGAAAAGGATTGTAAGTTTAAATTTATGCAATGAATTGCAGCTTAATAGCCACATATAACAATTTGAAAGCTAAATGTCTTAAGGAAATTGTTAAGTGGGTCTTCATTGTGATTTATTCAATTAAATAAAGTTTTGCTTAAAAGTATAATGTAGATTTTGTTTGGATTCCTTAAGCAACGTATAAATAATTAGAGCCCGAAGACATTTTTATATATTCCTTATTGGACATTAAACGTGATTTACTTTGACTTAATTTAATATTCTACTTCCAATGAAGGGAAATTTTTTAAACCAAAATGAATAATTCAATTTCAAATTATAAGAACTCCGTGCTATAGTAAGATATTACCAGGGCTTCAAACCGTATTTATTTTCCGTCCCGCTTCCATTAAAAAAATACATATCGGTTCAGTTCTGGTTTTCGTTCCGCCAAAAATAACGGTTTTCGGTTCAGTTCCGAATGAATAGCTTATGCATATTCTTATTTATACTAAAAATATAATTCTATATTGAAAAAAAATGTAGTTCTATCAAAATTTAGAAAGTTTTATTCTGTTTTCAATTGGTACGCTATGTGAATTGATACAATTAGCCAACATGTACACTGGTGTCCAAAAGTTAAGCATAATTGATAATTATGTGAATAAAGAAGGAACTGTAAATCAGAAGGGCGGAAAACGTGATAGGCGAGTGTAAAATGGTTATAAAATAAGGAAGCAAATCAAAAGAATGATAATAATTAATTTTATTATCCAAAGTAGCAGTTTGAAAGAAAACTGAGCATAGCAAGGATTCACACTTTAAAGAAAAAATGAAAGAAAACATTAAATAAAATACTGATGCTGCAGTTTAATAAGGCGTGTGGTCACCTCTGACAGCCAGGCACGCTGCGCAGCGATTTACCATACTTGCTATGAGATGATGAATGAGTTGTGGGCTCAAACGGTTCCAAGCTTCTTGGAGAGCTCTCTTCAGTTCTGTAACGGAGCTTGGTGGGTGCGAAAGGGCTGCAATTTGTCTCCCGAGCATATCCCATACATGCTCGATAGGATTTAAATCAGGGGAGTTCGCAGGCCACGACATACGCTGGATGTTTTCCGTTTCAAGGAAATCTTCAATCAGCACCGCTCGGTGACATGGCGCATTATCATCCATGAATATGAAGTCAGGACTGACAGCACTTCGAAACAAGCGAACATAAGGCTCAAAAACTTCAGCTCTGTGTCTTTGAGCAGTCACAGACCCCGTGTCAAAGAAATGAAGGTCTGTGCGGTCGTCCATCATGATGCCTGCCCATACCATTACTCCCCTTGATGGAAAATGATGTCTTTTCGTTATGTTTCTTGGTTCAAAACGTGTTCCACGTTCTCTCCACATCGTTACCCACCTAGAATCACTACTCAGACTAAACCGGGACTCGTCACTGAACATCACATTGGCCCACTCTCCCACACTCCAATGTTGATATTTCAAACTCCAGTTCAAACGAGCGCGTTTATGCGCAGACGTAAGGGGAATGCAAACTGCTGGTCTTCTGGCATACATGCCAGCATGATTGAATCTCCTGTAAACAGTTTGTCTCGAAATTCATATTCCTGTGGCGACTGTGAGCGCCGAACCCAGTGCTCTGGCAGTACTGCCCATCTGACGTCGCGCACTTATTACCAGATATCGATCTTGGCGAGGGGGTTGTGACTCTTGGTCGATCTGATACTGGTTGTCGGGTAACATCTCCCGTTCTTTGAAACCTCTGCCATAGTCTTGAGATCACAGACTGATCCCCATTCAGAATTCACGACACTTCGGTTTATGATCGTGAGGATTCCAGCATTCCAGCGATTCTTCCTTTCGTAAACATGTCCAATTGGCGTCTCTGTGCCATTATTCACCTTGTTTGATGATTAACAACGTTCCTTCGCACAGCAGTTGCACGAAACTTGTCTGAACTACCTATGCTGCGTGAATCGGTTTCTCCGCGTTCCGACATGCGCCGGTGTTTCGCGCAGGACGTAGTCGACTGAAAAGTTTTGCATAAACCCAATGTTTCTTCTTCACCCAATTAATATCCACAAGAAATTTGGAATAGTTTTACGAATATTTACTCCATGTTTTTCGCCTTTTACGATTTATGCTTAACTTTTGGACACCAATGTACGATCAGTAGCGCACAAAAATTTTTCGACGGAGGGGTCCATGGTCGAAAGTCTCCCAACTCGTATCCTACTTCAAGATAACACCAATTGATTATTCTGATTTTGTCGATTTTGTTAAAAAAACAGTAAAAAATAAGTTATTGAATTAATAATTAGCATTAAAAAAGAAAATAAATTGTTAATTACAAGTTCTTAATTAAATTTTACGTTATATATATATAGTATTATCATCAATCGAAAAAAACTCAAGGGCTTTGGGAGGGGGGTGTCCGGACCCCTAGGACACCCCCCTTATGTGCGCCACTGTGTACGATACGAGCGGTGAGCAGAGAATGGCGAGCATTGGTATTGTTATCCATTATCAAAATCGTATTTGACAACTAGGTTCATAACTCTAGCTTGTCTATTTAACCAGTCTATACAAACATCTGTAGATGACCGAATGTGAGATGAGAAAAATATAACTCAAACTGATATTTTAAAAAAAAATTGTCTAGTTTATTGAATTGAATTAAATCTGCTTTTTGAAAGCAGTTTCGTGTAAAACTGAAATGGAAAAGTACTAGTGAACATCAAAACAGGAAATCAAGAGGCAATATTTATGCAATGGTGATAATTATATGGTTGATGTTAAATTAAAAAAATATTGATAAGTTAGTTACAGTAACAAAATGGCTGAAGATATATCGAACCGAAATAAACCGATATTATTTTTAAGTTCAGTTACGGTTTGAAGCCATGGTTGCATAATGCTTATTATCAGAGGCGCACACAAGGGAGGGGCGTCCACGGCTCCGGACTCCCTCCCCCGATAGCCCTTGAATTAGTTTCGATAGATGATAATCCAATGTATATAGTACGTAAAATTTAATTAAGTATTTGTAATTAACAATTTACTTCATTAATTAATCCTAGTTATTAATTTGATACTTTATTTTTACTGTTCTTTTGTTCCCAAAATCGGCAAAATCAAAGAAATACGTTTGGCGTCAGATTGAGGTATAATACGAGCAGGGGCGTAGCTACCGCCGTATCAGCCATATCAATGATACGGGGCCCCCAAGCTACAGGGGCCCCAACATGTGTAACTACAGTCCAACTAAAAGGACTCCCATACCTAAAAAAGGGCCCGAAGTTATTTTGATACAGGGCCCCCTCAGAGTTAGCTACGCCAGTGAATATGAGAATGGTTATTTTCGACTCTGGACTCCCCCCCCCCTTGAAAATTTTTTGTGTGCGCCACTGCTTATTATGAAAAAACATTGATGTAAATCAAAAGCAGATCAAACTTGTTGGAAAACTAATCTTCATGAATGGAGTGCCCACGATGAATATCGACCATCAGATACAGGAAAACGTATTTTACCTTGGAGGAGATAACAGACACTGTGACAAAGTTTTATAATATGCCTCCGTTGTGGAGAGAAACGTTCGTCATGCATACAGGACAGAAAAAGTTGTGATGCATGCGATGTGTCAGGACTGTCACATATGAGGGGAGGGGGAGGAAGGCAAGACTTGTCTAAAAAGATGGATCAGGCAAGTGGCGTTATCTCCTTTGGAAGGGCACCACACCCCATCCGAAGACTAGAGTCTTCTGAGTCAAGGTTGGCTGACACTATTTGTTACATAATGGGGGATTGGTACAAAATTTCATATCTAGTTGTATTCCTGAGGTACTTTTAAATAGTCTTCGTGTTGCTTCACAGGGCGATGTAGATAAACAAGCAACAATCAGTTGTTTTTCTAAAAGGAATTCATTTTCAAAATAAAGAAATCATTGAACCAATCGATAGTGCCACAGCTTAATTATTCTCTGACTTAGAAAATAAACTAATAGCAATAAATGCAAAATAAAGAGTCTATGACAGTGGCGCACACAGGGTGGGGGTCCTCGTGTCCGGAGCCCCCAAAGTCCTAGATTTTTTGATTGATTATAATCCTATGTATATAGAACGCAAAATTTATTTCCGTATTTGATATTAATAATTAATTTTATTAATTAATGCTAATTATTTATCGAATAATTAATTTTTTACTGTTTTTTGTTCCCGAAAATGGACAAAATCAAAAGAATATGTCGGGCGGCGTTTTGGAGCATGATACGAGATGGGTGGACATTCGACTCTGCCCCCCCCCCTTGAAAAATTCCTGTGCGCTCGATAGATAGATATAAACATAATTTCTTTTTTTTTTCGTTTTTTCTATTTTAAAAAGTTTTTTTCCTTGCCACGGTGCCAAAACTAAATTCTCCCCGTGAAGTTCTTGTATCTCTTTCATTATAATTCATTAAAAAAAATTTTTTTTGAAAGTAATAGAATTTTTTAAGCAATTTTTTTTATTCTTACCACATGACTTATTTATGGTTCAAGCTTAATTTAAAGCAACAATTATTATTTAAAAAATTCGTTACAATTCGCAATTTGTCATTAACTTTGTGACGGATTTATACGCGTTTCTACTAATTTCTTCTTTTTTCTTTAAAACAAAATATTTATTTCAACCAACCTTCATCGAGAAACCAAACGTAATTTATGTAAATAAGGAATATTATATAAATTCGGTTTTCGCGAGTTGAAGGAGAGTGAAGTAAGAGGTCAAGTTAAGTGAAGTGAAGTGAAGCAAGTGATCTGTTGACACGTAGTTGTTGACAAGCTGAAGTTGATACGTTCGATGTGTGCAAGGAGAAGTGTTTAGTGAAGATTGAAAAGCGGTGGAATTAAAGATTACTGAGCATGGAGCCATCTTCATTTAATCAAGCTAAAGAAAGTGCCTGAAGTTTCTCGTGAACGATCCGAAGCATTAGGGATTCAGGTATCGTACTTTTGATTAAGTAAAAGTGGATTATTAGTGTGCGACGTAGTTGTAAATGAGCGTATTTAAGCTGTCTTAGATTCTGTTGAGGTTCTGTAATATTATCCCCGCATTTGAGTATCTCACCTCTGCACTCTACTATTGCTTATATACCTTAATTAGAATTGTGTTGTGTCTGTTTCAGAATCATTAATAAGAATCAATAAATCATATTAGATTGGAATAATGTCTGTTGGGACTATTTAGTTCCTCCTACACATCTAGACGGGTTTACAGATAGACATGAGGGTTCGAATGTAAGGGGTAACCAGAGGTTACCACAACTTTCCCTTTAAAATATTGTTTACATTGAGATACATCTTCTGAAAGACACACGTGGAGTTAATTATAACAAAATGAAAAATTTTAGTAAAATAAGTTGTTTTAATAAAAATTTCTATGTATGTATAAAATATTAAGAATATACATGTATAATAAATAAGAGAACATATTTGTTTCGATCTTTATTTTTTAGGTGAAATAATTTCATTTTATAAGTTGCTGATCGCATATTACAGTACTTTTTTATTGACTGTAGATTTTTTGCTTATGAGTACTCTAGATTACTTTTTAATCCTTTGTACGCCCTAGACTGTGCTTTCTAGCGTACTTACAAATCCCAGATTTCTGGGGATACTGACTTGACGTTACAAAGTACATTTTCATTTTTCTTTTTGACGCTGACTAAGGCGCACTTTCGTTCGTGTTTCGTTTCGGATTCTAAAGTTTGTATAATTATTTTTGTTGTTTATTTTTACCTCTCCTTTCCAATATGGCGCATCGTTGGATTTCAATGAAAGTGATACAGTAGGAAAATATTTGCTGGAAACCAATAAATACCACAGTGACTCTGATACGGATTTATCTATTTGTGACGAAGAAAGGGAGCAAAAGTGACAATACACTTATATAACCCACGTGGAAAAGCTTTTTGTTCCAAGAAACATTTCCAGCAATTTCAAAAAGATTTGTAATTTTAATTCTAATTTTACTATTTTTCAAAATTTTGTAACTCAGAGATTTTGTAACTTAACTTTTGTTATTTTATACAATTCTTATAAAAGAAAATCTACCTTATAATGCTTCTTGGACTGTGGTTACTGGTTGCTCATTTTCATAAGTCATGTATTCCCATGAGGTTACAATGGGATGTTGCCCTCTACATATCATGGGTTAGTGGTTACATAGTTCTCAAGAGGTTAAAACCATTTTCATTCCTGATATAGATATAGCTTATTTTAGGCTCGTTTTAAAGTTTGTCATTGGACATATCAAATGAATATAATTAATTTTATTCTTTTATGTTCTTACGAATAATTTTTCCTCGAAAGAGACTAATTCTCAATAGTACAGAAAGAGTTATTTGTAAAAATAATGAATGGAGCGAGTCCCCATTAAGTCGTTTTCCTGATACTTTAAAAACAATTCATTTTAATGTACTTCTTGTATCGTAGGAGAGGTTACCGTTGTGCATTACTGATATGCAGAAATTTGTTTCACTGTGTTGGAAATATATTTCACTTACTACCGTCAGGCTGAAAACTAGTATGCAGAAACTAAAAGGTTTATACTCACAAAAAAGTTCTGTTTTCTTATAAATGATGATGAAGTAGTGCAATAATTATTAATAGTACTAAGGCACAATAAAATAAAGGGAGTTCAAGAAAACATAGAATCATTGAATATATACGAGTATATATATCGTACAAAGTTTTTATTCGACGCGGATTACGTTTCAAAATATTATGATTCTATAGTTTTCTATACTATTATTCCGTGCGGCCAACGTAACTGAATTACCATAGTCATTAAATAGACTCCATTCATGTGACGTCATAGTCACATGATAATGATAACTACGTGTTGTTAGCCAGTCAGTTCAAAAACTCATATGAAGTCATAGGCACAAGATAAAAGTAATCGTGTTTCCAGCTAATCAGTTCTTGCGCTTAGTTTCTGCTAATTTTTGATCTTTTCAGAAACTTTCTTCAAAATGACAAATTTGTCAACAATAGTAACGCGCACAGGTAAACAAAATGCATATTATTTAAAAGTACATACTTAAAATAAGGTGTGTTTTTTATTTAATTAAAAAAAAATTTGAAGAATTTTTTTTTTTAACATGTGAACAGTTTTACCCAATTACGAAATTTTAAATTTATCTAAGTTTTACAAATGGAACAACAGGTATACAATTCGTTTGATGTATGTTTTGAATTCAATGGAAAACAAGAGTTTGTCTTTATCACATGACCGTCATGAATTGAGCCCATTCGTGACTGGCTTTATTTCTGTCACGGACTTGAATCCTGATGAAACAAAATACTTATCATCTATGACAGGGATGAGCAACTTGTTTTGGCTGAAGGACCACAGTGTGAGAGAGTAGTATAGCTGTAAGCACATTTAATTTTAGAATCAGCTTAATGAGACAAATGTACCCTGTCATACATTTCTAAACTTTTTTTAAATTAGGAGTGAGACTGCTTGTTGAAATTCTCATCACAGCCTACAAGATTATGCCATGTAACTTACATCTATATTTATTCATGCTTATCTTCGTGCAAGAAAAGCCTTGCACACAAATGTAAGTCGACCCAAATAGACAGAACATTTTCCCGTAAATTTCTACATTCGAGAAAATTTTTCAGTACACAATGATTTTTAAAAGTTAATTCATGCCATAACATTCCACATTTTCTTCTCAATGTGGTCTAACTGCAAGTCAATAAGCTCCAGCCGCAGCTCCTCAAGTGCTGCATTAATATAAGTGGTAATGGGATAAGAAAGAAAACTGAATTTAGACTCACAGTTTTCTTAAAATCCTGAAATCTTGCGACACATCTCCCTCCAAACTCTGCAAATGATCACTAAACTTAGCAGAGATACTTTCAGGTACTTTGTTTTCCTTATAAAGGAATAAAAGAAACCTGTTTTTCTGATAGCAGAATTGAAGAGACAAATCTCGGCCGCGTACGGGGAAAAATCTCAGTTCAAGTAGATTTTCTGACCGTCTTGGTGGGCCGATATTTTTCATCCCTACAGTAGAAGGACCAAAGCACGTTAAATCCGTCAAGACTTACAGTCCTCAATTCGGTATGGTGCAGAAGTTTGGAGATTAGGTGCTAGCTCAGATGTCGACTTCGTCATTCCACAGAAGCTTAAAATTAAAAGTTTCTTTGCCAATAGCCTCGTGTAGTTTCAAAGTCCGATGTTAATGATTATTGACGTCGAACTTTGAAACTATTGATTATAATTAATCTCAAAGCTTTTAAATAAAAGGAACTGATTCGTTTTTTTTTTTTTTCCTTTTTCTTATTGCAGAATACATATACCTTATCATTTTGATATTAAGATCGGGACCACTTTCAATGCTCTTTCGAATGTTTTTATTACATATTGACGTCCCCCCTCCCCCACAAATTTGTTGCGCATCATTTCTTAAGCATATGTTTAGAATTTTGCTTGAGTTTTATATATTGACATCGCATTAAGTGCTCACTCAATGAAACATTGAAACACTAATTTCGAGAGGTGCTCAAATAAAGAGAAAGTCGAATTCATGTAAAATTATTGAAATGTACAAGAATAGTGTCGTATGAATGCATGCACATCAGGGCTTTTCAAACTTTCTATACTTGCGACCCAATTTACAATCATAATTTTCATCACTGTGGGACACGCCCCCCCCCCCTCAAAGTGGGCGTATTCCACAGTTTGAGGAACACTGATGTATGTGTTTCTATATAATCAATTTTTAAAAAGTGCTAAAAAATAAATTCATTTATTGCCTATAAATGAGAGATTAGGATAATTATAACACATTCACAGATCTGTAGTTAATATAAAAATATATCTAATTACATATACAATAAGAATTTTTTTACACATTTTATAAAATTCACACTCATTTTATATAATTCACACTTTTATAATAATTCTCTGATGCTTAGAATTTCATTATTACACTCCCACACACATACATACAAGAAAGACATTCGCCAATGACTCTGTTGCATCAAAGTTCAATATTAATACTGACTTAGAGTCACATAGTAAGTACTCCACATATATAATCTAGAATTAAACATAAGTGGATAAATTATAGAACCAAAAGTAGCATAATAATATGTGGTTAAGCGTGATGTAAAATTATGTTCTTTCAGATTAAATAGCTCCTTGCTGTTCTTGCTCTTCATAAAAAAATTCTACTTTAACCTTTTATTTGGAAATCAAACTTCAAAATAAACACGCGTTATAATAGGTATAGTTAAATTCTTTGAAATATACAATGGAGGCAAAAATTGTGGGCACTTTTGAAAAATCCGTGGTTTTTTAAACTTGTTTGCTTATAGAAAGTGTGTGTTACGTTTCACACAATGCAAAGTTGTATTTATCATTTTAGAGAGAATTTAATACTTAGTCCATTACAAAAAAAAAAAAAATTCATCTATTTACAATACAAATGAAGTTAAGCTGCAAAAACTATCGATATACATTAGATTTTGATGATATTAGTGGGTTATCAGTACTTAATATTGTAGCCTTTATTTTTTAGTACAACCACATCAATGTTTCATTGATCGGATAATAGTTTTAAGCTTTTAATTCGTTGTTATATGATGCCAGGAAGCAATTAGACCCTCATTTGTTCCCTTTTATTTAATAGGCAACTCATTCGGAGAAGAGTTTTCAAATGGTACAACAAGTTTTCGATAGGATTGAGGATAGGACTGTTTCCTGATCAGGACAGCAATAATATTTGGTCAAGAATAAAGGACATCAAATAAAAGTGTAGATTGGACACTTAAAGAAAGATGTAAAATTATTGTAAGATGAGAAGGTGGTCTTTCCTATGATGAAATTGTAGGACAGGTGAAGGCTTAATTATTACATTTGGAGCCTTCAAGTTTTACCTAAGATATCAAGGGACATTTTTAATCAAAAACAAATTAGGAAAATGCCAAAAAAGATGCACCACATCTGTTGATGACAGAAGATAAAAAATACTATGTCTCCAAGATAGAAGAATGTCATCAACGGTCATCAGAAGTGATCTGAATGATTCTGGTGTTTCTGTGAGTCCAAGAACAATCAAGAGAAGACTAGCAGATATTAGACTAATTTCACGAAAAAAGCTCAATTTATAGTAGCACAAAAAAGACTACACTGTTAAAAGGAATACATTAATTGAACAGATAATCAGATGTCACAAGTTATAAGGAGCGATGAAACTAAGATATCGTAATTTGGTTGTGAAGGGCGGAAATATCTAAGACGTAGAACAGGAGAAAAGTTACAACTTTATTGCATCCAGGCAAATGTGAAAAATCCATTTAGGTTTTATGATTTAATCATACATATCAGCTTATGGTATTTGTCACCTTCAAGTCATCGATGGGACTCTGGATGCCAGCAAATACATTGATACTATTCTAGAACCCAAACTTCTACCTTCCATCGGGATCTCTTTCCCATCATGGATTAATTTATTTTTCAGCAGGATTTGCTCCGTGCCACGTAGCAAAATTATCGAAAAAGTGGTTTCGTACAAATTTCATTGAATTGCTGTCCTGGTCAGGAAAAAAAGTCCTGACCTCAATCCTATCAAAAAAGGGGGTACCGTTTGCAAATTCTTGTCCGAATAAAGCTCCCATAAAATAAAAGGGCACTAATTGAAGCTATAATTATTTCCTGGAATCATGATATAACGTGATTTCAGGAAGTGGTTAGAGCATCGGACTCCAGACCGGAGGGTCTGGGTTTGGTGCCCAATGCCACCAAATACCCTCCGAGTACACACGGAATGCGTTCTCCTTAAATCAGTGGGTCCGAAAGTCTTGTGGGTGGTCGTAGTAGAAACCATGAGTGCAGGGGGCTGGAGAAGTTTTCCCTCCCCTCCAGTTCCATGCCTAAATTGTGGAGGTAAAGATAGGTGGTGTCGCCATCTATCGTTAAAAAGTCCAACATGTCTTATAGGCTCTGGAAACTTCCATTCCTTGCCTTTTAGAAGGACACGGCAATAACAACAACGTAATAATGAAGGAAGAGCAAACTGTCGTCAGCTCAATGAAACGTCGTTGTGAAGTTGTAATCAGAAATATAGGCTATTCTCTCTACTGCTATCATCTGTATCTAATGCATATTGATAGTTTTTGCAGCTTAACTTCTTTATAAATAGTTGAAATCGTACTGTCACCTGTACGGTGCTCAAAGCTACGACTAATGACAGACGTACTATCTAGTCCAATGCCATGATGAATTTCGTGGGCCTCGATCTGACTACGTCAGACAGGTGGCATTAGCAACAACAACAACAAATAGTTGATTTTTTTCGTTGTTAATTCAGTATTAATTTTTCTTTAAAATGATGTGTACGACTTTGCATTGTGTGAAACGTAACGCACACACTTAATATGTGCAAACTTAAAAAACCTAAGAATTTCCAAAATTGTCCCCAATTTTTCCATCACTGTATATTTAAGATACCAGAATATAAAATTCAAAAGTTGGGTCGCCGTTCATGCCTGCTTTCACCAGCAATGAAACTTGATTTTTAGAACTATATAACTTCTACAACAAAAACATTTTTTATAGTTCTTATATGGATCAAAATAACAAAAAATGCATAATTTCTATAACAAATTAATTTTTTTGCGCAGAGATTGATGCATTTTCTTAAATTATATGTAATCAGGAATCGTTAAGAAGTTACTAATAATAGGACCTAATTATTCAGAAATTTTAGATAAATATGAAGTCGCCATTTTTGTCTCGAGACTTTCAAACTTTTCCTTCTTAACATGGCTACCTTCTTAGTCTTTGCGGCCAAACGATTTTGATATAGTTTTGAATTGTAATTACTTCATATATATATTCCTTTTAATATTTTTTTACACGAACTATGGATTCAATCTGCAGAAGAGGTGGACATACTCCATGTTAGAACTTTGCATCAAGGTTCGGAAAAAATTTCTCGTTATTGATTTAATTTGATTTTAAGTTTTCATAAATTAATTTAAGTCTTGATTTAAAATGTTAAAGGAGTGGAAATTACTTTTATTAATTACTTTCCTTATTGCAATACCTTTAGTTCGTGAATTGAATTATGTTTCACTATTTATCTCCAACTGGACAAATTATTGTCTCCACATTTGATAGAAGTCGTTACAGAAAAAATAGTAGCGTGTACAATTTGGCACTGTTTTTTTTTATCTGTCGCCAAAAGTGTGAACTGAATTAGGTTTTTGCTCACACCTAATATTAATAGCTGCTTTTAATTCAATCAATCATGATATTTACTAAAAATAAGAAAGTATCTTAGAGGAAGGATTAGTGTACCTTAATGTGTAAAAAGGTTACATAAACAATAATTTTAAAAGCATTGCAATATTTACTTTTTTCTTCTCTTTCTTTATTCTTGATATATATAATCTATACTTAATTCTTGTGCTCTGGATATATGCTTGCGATAATTATTTACAGGATTGGCTACAATCAGATTAATAAGCGTTTTGCTTAACTTGGCCAAATATATCAATAACGACAGTAAAAATCAAGTAGAGCCAACTTATCTAAGGCTAAATACATAAAATATATTTGAGATATTTGGCAGATATAATAGTGGACATTTGGTTAAAGTGTAAAAAAGGGATCCCCTTTGGTGACCGTAATCGATCACCAAGCAACTTAATTTAACGACAAGTGTTCCGAGAATTTATAAAGTGGAATTTTGTAATGAAAGTATAGAAATATGGTACTTAGTATTATCGTAACAATTGCCAATTCTATTAATAATTCGCTAAGCTTGCAACCACAATCTCCTATGTGCCGTACGTGCTGAACCGGCAACCATTTACTTCATTTCATATAATCTCGCCAATAGGTTGCGATAATACGTAAGTACCAGAAATATTAATGGGAAACAAAAAAAAATATTTATAAAAAAAATCGTGTATTTACGTATTATTGCAACTATCTCAACATTCCAAGTAACTCACCAAGTTGGCAGGCCCGATTTCCTATGTGTTGTAAGAGTTGAATTGGCAACAATGTGCTTTGTTTCATATACAGTAGAACGTCATTTATCCGAATCTTCAAATATCCGGACCAAAGTCCGGATACGTTTTCGAACTGTACAATGTGCTCAATAGTTGTTTCCCGTGAGACCAAAAATGATGGAAAGCAACAACAACGAAAGTAGCAAGGGTCCATCAAATACTGACGCGTTTTCTACATTAGAGACAGCTTTGGAGTGGTGCTGACAACAATCAGAGTGCTGTCCTACTCAATTTCTGCTGCTCAAGAGAATCAGACCTTACAGGGGGGAAAAGGAAGGTGTACAGCAAAAAATAAGTGATTATTTTCCACAATAAAGGTAAAACTGATACATTTTGCACCTATTTTGCTTTTTCTTCAAGCACGTTTCCCGCATGGGATGATTTTCAATATTTGTATAGTGTCCAGTATCATATACTGAATGGATCGCATTCGGTTTTCAGTTATCCGAACAATCGCGTATCCGAATGGTGTCCGGTAGCAATTGATTCGGATAACTGACGTTCTACTGTAATGTCGTCAATAGGTTGCAATAATACGTTAATACCAAAAATTGCTTAAATATTTATAAAAAGTTGCTTGGAGACAGATTCCGGTGTCAAAAAAATAATTTCACCAAGGGGTCAACACTTTAACCAAATTATCTATTTAATAAAAAATTCTGAGTACTTACTTATAGCGTCAACAATTTTCGTCCAATCAAAAGACGTCTCCAAATTCCACGATATGCGACCATTCTCATGCTTGTTCAATCATTAACTATGAAGATGACAACATTTGATGACGTCTTTTTATTTGGGGAAATTGGTTGACATTATAAAACGTAAGTAGCTAATTGTGCTGATACATTTTAATAAGAAAGGAAAATGCAAAAAAATTTTACTGTGTTTTAGTAGCTTTCCTTCAAGTTCCTGCATCATCCAGTTCGATGTACCATGATTTTAATAATTGATGTAAAAACAGTTGATGAAATTTTTAAAAGAAGTAAAATTTAAAGGTTTTGTGTATGATCCCGGATTGCAAAACATCAGGGTTTTTTCTTAAATCTTCTCGTACATCGTTAAAGCTATTTAAATTTTTTTTCTGGTGTTAAAGGTAAGATTATCTTATTTTGTCACTTTACGTACTATGGCAACAATGCCAACTTTCAAGATAACTCACCACTGTAGCAACCCTGATTTCTCATATACCTTACGCTCTGAATTGGCAACAATGAGCTTCGTTTCATATGTCACCAATACGGTTGCGATAATACGCATGTACCCTTACTTTTTATTGTTTTTTATTTGTCAAATTTTTAGGAAATCTATGTATAACACAGGTGAATTTTACAAACAATTTGTTTTCAGCAATGTTTTCTTGAGGGATATATATTTTTAAATTTATTTATGTGGATAAGAAAAGCAAAGATTTGGTGGGGGGGGGGATCTAGCATTTATTCTACATAGAATCAAAAACGGGTATTTGCATATAATATTGACAACCAGTTTCGCCAAATCAAAAGACCACATGGAGCGATACGTAGGTAATAGTAGAAATCGTTTTTGTGCATGATCAAACATAATAACAATAAAGATGACAGCATTTTGTGTCATTATTGAATTGGTGAAATCGATCGACGGTGTAATACATAAGTATACAAAAACGCGTTGATCTTTGCTCTATCATTAATCTAATAAAATTATCTTCATCAATCTAAAAAAATCTAAATACAATTGCTTCCTTTCGTCAAATAATTATTCTTAAATGATTTAAACGGGAAAAAATCAGATGCGCAGTATTGTTTGATTTGGTAATGTAAATTCTAACAAAAATTCCTGAAATGTGTCTGGAATTTTATAAAAACTGAATAACTGCTGAACTTATCTTGACATTTTATCTATCACATATTATTATACCCCTACGAAAGGGTTAAATCTGGATTATTGTTAAAAAAGTACAATATTGTTGGATCCTGTTAAAGACTTAAATTTCTCCTTCTCCAGGTACCCAGTTTTGCACATGGTGTTGAGGAGATGACCTTCAAGATGCCCATCGTGTCGAAGGATGAGATGGCCCTGCGATTCCACCAGAATTGGCGCGAGCAGAACCCAGAGGTGGACGATTCTGGCGCAGTCGATGACTGTCTCACCGACCTCAACTGGCTACAGAACCTCAACATCATGACCAAGTTCGGGACGCCCACCCCAGAAACGCCTCCAGCCAGTCCCGTGCCTTCTCCGGAATCGAAGGGGCTGCTTTTCTCATGCGGGGCAGTGGAGAGGGTGAGCAAAGGAACCAAAGTTCCCTTTTGCAGCAAGCCCCCTGCCGTGGAGGACGTGGATTACAAGACCAATGGCACCGTGAAGCCTCCTTACTCATACGCGACGCTCATCTGCATGGCCATGAAGGCCAATAAGAACAAAATGACTCTCTCTGCCATATACAAATGGATTAAAGAGAATTTTATGTATTACAGGAATGCCGACCCCAGTTGGCAGGTGAGTGTATACTGTATAGTTTGTTGTTTAAATTGTAATTATAAAGGTAAGATTGTGTATGATGTGTGGTATATCCCAAACTGTTTTGTCGTAGGTGTAATGCAAGTGAGAAGCATTATATATTTGAGTGATCTCGATATCTTGGCATTTTAGAAAAAAGTTTTATAAACTCTCGGTTTAAAAACATTCAGTACATTTTCTCTCTAGAATGGCTCAAATTTATATGTATAGTTTTCTTTTTTAGATTTTTTTTTTCATATTTTTTTTTCTGCAATTATTTTTTTACTTTACCATAATGTAAGATATTTTGGCTCCGTGGCTTAGAGATGGCGTGTCCACCTTGTAAGCCAAAGGTTGCGGGTTCGATCCCAGCTGGATTCGATAGTTTCTCTGGATGCAAAAATTCGTAATCGTAAAAATTTGGTAGCGAGAGCCGCCACTAGATGGTGACACCACTGAAATGACTCTCATACTTGGGGAACTTGCCTTATCTGCACAGGCTTGTATTCCGAAATGCAGCCCATCTTAAAAGAGAAAAAAAGTGTGAGATATTTATGCGATTCATATGTGGACTGTAAACAGTAGTAAATTTATTCTTCTCTGTATTAGAATATTCTATATTTTCATCTTCCTTTTAAGGAATATTAAAGCTACTCCATTAATTTAGAATTTCTATAACTCTGCAGAATCACAGAAAACAGAATTTTTGGTACTTACGTATAATATCGTCGATCATTTTCTTCAAATTAAAAAAAAAACATTGCCAATTTAAAAAAAATGTCGCCAAAATTTGTCATCGTTATTATTACTGTGTCCAAATATTCGTCAAAACGGTTATTAATATTGGCTGCATAGCTTGCCATTTGGTGACGTCTTTTAATTTGAAGAAGTTAGTCGCTGGTATAATATGTAAGTACCGAATTTTGTTTATAATTAATTTTGCTACATTCAAAGTCACGGTTTAAAAACTCCCTAAATTCGTGAAATTCACTTTTAATCTTTGAAAGGTGAAATCAATGTTCTGTAAAGATAATTTTTTCTTTGGAATGACAGTCACACAGCACTAAAGTCAAACTGCAACTGAGAGAAAATATTAAAATGCTCAAATTATATTAAACTTCCATATAACTAAGAACATGTCTTTGGTAAATCTTCATAGCTTTCTTTGACCTATATAGAGAGAAAATATTGAATAAAAATTTGTGCACTCATCTACAATCTAGGGATCTGAAAAGGAGAAAAGGATATGTGACAAAAACTTTTCTGAACAGGAACTTCATGAATGGCAACAATAAATGCATACCTATCAACAAAGAAAAATAATGATTGAAGATCTTTTATCCGAGCTTGATGTGAAATTTTCCCAAACTCAAGATCCTCAATCATGTACGACCTGGCTAAGCATGGATTGGACATTATTATTTATAACTGTTAACATCTTTACAGCTACATCTCCAAAGTTGTTCTCTTTTTTTCCCCTGTGTCCCTGAAACTATTTTAACCAACAATTCGAACCCTATATTTTCCAATAATTTTCAGATCGCTAATCAACTTTTCCACCCGTAAACCCATTAAAAAAAATGCGCGAACATTTGTTCGAGTCCTTTCGAATGTAAGGGAAAAGAACAAAAGATGCCGGTGACAGTCGCATTGCGCACAGAGAGGGAGAGCGAGGGCGGAGCCGCGTGACACGTCGTCCCATTTCCATCCGAGGGACATTCGAAAAATGTTGTTTAGGAGAGCTATCGATCCGTCTGCGAAACGGTCGGTCAACAAAATGGATCGACCGCTACCCCCTATTGATCGACTCCGGCGTGCAGTGGATGCAATTCCTTATTGATTCGACAACACTTTCTTTTCTTTGTGCGCCCCGTTTACGTCAAACGCGCCACATTCTCGTGTGACGCCTCGCGTGTTCCGTCTCTCAACGAGATTTAAGAGGAGAGGTTTGCGGATGACTCTATTATTAATTTCCATTATCTGATTCGATAGAAAGGGGAGGAGTCGGAGGAGCGAATCACGGAACGTCTTCGGGCTCGTTACATTAAATTTATGTTTTTTTATGTTTGCCTAATAAGCACCTCAAGACACATCGCTCTTATCGAATGTTCCATTACACCAAGTCATTACCAGTTGTTCACTTCTACTTCTACTTTTAAGGAAATCAAATAAAATCCTTATTTCTGCACTTAATGATTTTAAGGTTTGTACATAAATGAGATTAAATGTAAGTGACTATTTGAGATTTTTTTTTTCGTTCGTTGTGTGATGATCGACTAAAAAATATTCTTATTCCATTTAAGAACCACAAAGATCTCAAGCGTATATGTATTTTTATACATATATATTTTCATATATATTTATATTCAAGATATATTTTTTCATTCATTTTATTGAGAAAAATGCATCTAAATTTAGTCTTCGGATTTTATTGAAGAGCTTTTCATTTTTCGACAAGTAATAACTGTATTTAGCAATGTTGCGTGCGCGTTTTGCTGTTGAATTATTTATTTAGATGCACAGTTGAATCTCTAATGCACAGTGAAAAAAAGAGTTCAAATCAGAAGTAGCGGCATTAAAGGCTTCAGGTACAGCTAGAAAACAATCAATTCTGTAATTAAGAATGAGATACCGAGTAAAAATAAATAAAACAAATATTATGTTTTCATTTATAAACTAATAGCTTTCTTGAGAGGAACGGATTTCCAAATCTAACTTCCTGAAATGTATGACCAGTGTCTTCAAATAGGAGAAATAATTTGTGATGTAATAGTATCAAAACGAAAAAATCAACTAAAAATTAAATAAACATATCAAGAAAAAAATAGCACCTTTCAATTTTATAATGCTAAATCTATACTAAGACGACTTTAGCAAGTTTTAAAATCTCATTATACCGGTACTTCAAAAGATAAAAGGCAATTCTAATCTTTATATAAAATCACAAATTCTTTAAATTTAACTTTTCTTATAGTTTCGGTTGATATTTCTGATTTTTTTTATTTATATGAAGTGAGAAGAAATCGATTATTTCTCTTGTAAGAATTAGTTTCTTATTGTTTTATTTCATCCAGAAAGGACTTAAAAATCTCTCATTTTTAGTAAATTTTGCTGTAAATAACATTTTACTATGTATCTGATAATTTTTTGATAATAAATATACCAAAAAATGGTAAAATCATAAATATATAATTGATATGAAATCATCAAATGGGTCAAATATTTGAAAACTGTATGATATTTCCATTCATCTCTCGAATAAAAAATATTATATTCGTTAATTTTTGCTATAATACTTTAAGCAAAAAAAGTATACTTTGCTATATACTTTTTTTTTTTTTTATACTTTCTATAATGCTTTTTTTTACTTTTTTTTCGCTAGGAAATGCTTTGACGCAAATAAAACATTGTGATTTTTCTAAGGTGTTACAAATGCTTCACGTAATCAAAAGATCTCACTTACCCATGCGTTGACTAACAGTAAAAAAATTTTATTAATATTAATTTAATTACGTTAGATTTTTGATAACCTACAAGGTGTAAAATAAATTTTCCTCGTCAATTTTTTTTTTTTTTTTTTTGGTTTCCTTTTACAAATTTATTTGTTATTGAATTTTATTTTTATCTGAGAAATTTATAACGACTTTTTATAGAAATTTAAAGAACTGTAATAAATTCCTATAAACTTTATTAAATATTGATTGGTTGGTTATTGACGCCACATTTAAAAAGAGCACGAGAACTATTAGTTACTTAATGTTAAGGTTAAGAGGATAAATGAGAATTTTTTAGTCAATGGCCGAATTAGATCCTGGAACTAAATGAAAATCAAGTTATATGTGTGTGTTTGTGTATAATCATTAATAACATACTAAATTACTGTAATTCTAATTTAATTCTAAGTATAACACTAGTATTTATCTTCCCAACACAAAATGAGAGATACACCAACATTACAAATTGTATGCTTCATTAGCTATAAACAGATTGAGGACTACTTTGTGGAGGTCATAGCCAACTAGTTTTAGTGGCTTACCAACCTTCTCCTTTACAGCATTCAAAAGTTTGTAATAATACTTCTGAATACATTATTAACTATCAACTATATACCCATACCTAAAAAACATTTGGAAACGCATAGACCCATAGGAAATGTAACTACAGACCCATACCTAAAAAACATTTAAAAAGGCATAGACCACAGCTCGAATCAAAAATCACCAAACAATTTATCGTCAGGTACACTGACGAATAAGAAAATTCAAAGCAATGAAACCTAAAGGCTTCATAATAACCAATTTTAGTACAATCAGAAAGATATTATGAAGAATGATAAATAATATTAGCTATAAAATGCAAATAAATTTATAATAAGAAGATATTTTGCATACATATTTAATAATAATGTTAAGAAAAAAGATCTAATTATGTATTTTATTGCTATGAAATGGAAAGTACCGCCATCTGTGATCAGAGCAGGGAATCATAGTTTGTATCGCTTCTTAATGTGACGTTAATACAAGGAATGTTCAAAAAATATCTGACCTTGAATTTTCCCGAGTCAAGTAAAGATTCTATAGTGTACCACAGTGTACAGTGGGAGGTGACAACTTATTGCACGTGCGTGATTTTTTTCCTTCATTCCAGTTGTCTAGTCGTTTTCTGCTGGAAATCAAGTGAAGTGGTTATACGTATTCGTCGGATTTTTATTTGTTTAAAGATGACTAAACAACTTGAGAGTAGGTGTTTCATCAATTTTTTTTTTGTCAAAATCTTGGTGATTTTTTAAGTAAAACAGTCCTTAAGATTCAGCAAGTTTTGAAAGACGATGCTAAGGGAGTCACACAAATTTAGGAGGGGTTTAACCAATTCAATAAAGTGGCTGAGAGTCGGTTGGAAGTGGCCAACGTTCTGGGAGGCCACAAACCATTCGAAATGCAGCTGTTGTTAAAAAGATGCAGAATTTGATAATGAAAGATAGTTGTGTGACCGTTGAACTGTTGAACAAGTTGAGATTAGTTCAGGCTCTGTACATACAATTTTGTGTGATCATGCGCAGAATTGCTGCGAAATTTGTTCTCAAGCTTCTGTCGATGGAACAGAAAAAAATTGCGTCTTGCAATTGCACAGGATATACTATTAGTGCTTAACTTGGCTTCTTTGGAATGTTGGCTGTTCCGAAAATGAAAATTCCATTGAAAGGATCTCGTTTTCAGAGTAGAGATAAGATAAGGCAGGATGCAACGCCAGAGTGGAGCACCATTCCAAAGAAAGCCTTCTAGAAGTGTTTTCGGCTGTAGAAGGAATGCTGAGCTAAATGTGGAAGGCTCAAGCGGCCTACTTTGAATTTGATTAGGATCCTAATCCCGCAAAATCCAAAGTTCGGATACTTTTTGAACAGACCTTGTAAACCATCAACCAAGCTAGAACTCATATTTAATTCTCACTTTTAATATTTATAACTTTTTTTATTCTTTTGAAAATTTTACTTTAAAAAACTTGATAATTGCTATGAAACTTGGTTCAAAGTCTAAGAAAGATTTTAAATTTTTAGTTACTCAAATACTATTAAACGGTTTAAAAAATTATATTTTAATCATTAAATATCTTTTGTAACGTTTTTGATCTTTAAAAACTGTCATTACATTGTGTAACCGTCGTAATTTTGCGCAATGTCTTATATGTGTTTGCGGGTGTATTTGGCTTGCTTGTTATCAAAGCAAGGCTTAATCAAGTAACATTTCTCAATTGAAGATTGAAACCATTTATTGGATGTTATTAAATGAGAGATCTTGTGTCTGAAACACAAAACTTTGTTATAGATTGTAAAATGCAATGTTCTGAAAGCTTATTCCGTGACAAAGTGTGTTTTAATAAACTTATTAAAATACTTTTATAATCATTGTAAAGTATTATAATTAAGTCTTCACAATTCTTTATAAAAAGTACTAAATTGCTTACAACTTATTCATTTTGTCCAAGAAATATTTAAATATAAAGGCATAATGAATATTAAAAATTATAAATAATTTCCAAGTTTTTATTGTTTGTTTCATAAGCAGAATGGATTTTTTAAAGAAATTCTTCATTAATAAATGTTCGCTATTTTTTTCACTGCTGTTAATTCCAATACTTCTAAAAATTCCGAACAGTATTTTTAAGGGGATTTTGTTTGTAGAAGTTATAAGATTTTAAGATCAATTTAAAAAAAGGAAAAATTAAAATCCCATGTAATAGTAAAAGAAAAACTAGAGATAATTTGGTATGTAAAATAATTTGAAATGACATTTACTAAAACAAAATTCAATTATTTCTTTAAGAAAACATCTTCAAGTTCACATAATTTTATGAAAATGATTTTGAAATCATGGTTCTTATTTTCCACCACATATTTCTTGTCGCATTTAAACTCATAAATTATCGATATAACTTTAACACGTCAATTACAGTAATTATATTAGTTACAAATAACAATATTTCTAAGAATATTTTTTTTGTTGTTATTACCAATGCCACCTGTCTAACGTAGTCAGATCGAGGCCCACGAAATTCATCATGGCATCGGGCTAGATTGTACGCCTGACGTTAGCCGTACCTTTGAGCACCATGCAGGTGACAGTAATATTTTTTACTTTTTATAATAAATCCCTATACATAATTTCAAAAAAATTAAAAATCCCGTCGAATGTTAAGTAATTTTCCAAGCTTAAAATTCAAAAGAAATTAATATATCTTTGTAATTTCTGAACTAAAATTTATATTCCTTCCATCCTCAGTGGCTCGACAGCCCAGGTTGGGCCTTCTCAAGAAGCCTTTTCCTGGCCAGCCCTTTTCCTGCTAGTGTTCTCCAATTCTTAGTTCTCAAAAATAGGAGATCTTTTTTCTAGGCCATCAATCCATCTAAGATTTGGCCTGCCCTTTTATAGTGTGCCAATTGGTTGTGCATTGAAGACTTTTTTAGTGGTGCGGTCTTCGTCTATTCTGACAACATGACCTGCCCATTTGATTCGTTGTATAAAATTTATATTATGGAGCGCCAAATATATTACCGAATAGGAGGATCACGTACTTTTTCATTCAGTTTGCTCTTCATTCTTAATCTTTAATAAGTATTATAACTATCACTTCAGAATCAAAATAGAACTGGCGCCGGGGAGGTTAAAAACGGCCCTGCGAGTACTGGATTCGAGTCTTGCTGCAAGTAAAGACGCACCATGTAATGGGACTGAGGCCCGTTAAACTGTCCGGAATCAGTCTTAACGCTGGCATGGAATTGAAGTTTGGAGAGTGATATGTCAGCTCAGTTGTCATCCTCGTCCCTTGACCCGGGCTCAAAACCGCGAGGTTCATTGCCGGTATCCCTCATGCTGCTTTATAGTGCGACACCAGTAAAGCAATTATTTCCACCGAAGTGAAAAATTTGAGTCTCAGGCATTAGCAAGCCTTATTAAAACGTCGATAGCTTATGTTTATCATTTTTAAATGAAAAATTCGTTCACACACACACACACACACACAAAGGAAAACTGAGCGACAATGCTTTAAGTGTAGCTTTAATACTATTGGTAAACAGTGAAAATGAACGTATGAAATATTATCGTGGTATGAAATATTAACAGGGAAATTTTGAAGTAACATGCAACAAAAAATAGGCAACCTAAAACATTTTTTCAACTTTATTTTAATTTTGATGAGCATTTTTTAAACTGATGTATTTGATAAAAGTAAAATGTAAATGTCATTATTTAAAGTTTTTCATGCTTTTTATTCAATGCTTTAGGCTATATTTAGTTTAAAAATGCAATATTTTTTAACTAAGTAAGTTTTAAGAAACCCCTTTTTTTATAAAAAAAATATATATTGTTCTCTTTTTTTTTATAATAAGGCAAGAAGTCGTGACTTTTGTGGCAAAGGATTTGTTTGCGAAGACTATTGACGCGCGAGGTGAGCAAACATCTACGAGTTTTGATTCGCTCGTAATGGGAACAATATTTTAGATTGGACAGGTCCATCCGAATCGATTCTTTTCCTATTGACACAACCATCCCCGGAATATATAGATCGATTCCTCCGTTTTAAATACCACTTTTTCTAATACGGTGTTGGGATGTCCTCTTACCGAGTGGTCTTTTCCGAGTCGTCAGCGAGTCATGTTTATTCTCATGAGTTCTTATACTTTCAGGTAACTGATTCGTTGCTTTAAAAAATAACGAGCAGCCGATATATATTATGAGGAATCCTCTAAAGTTAAGACCTGTGAAAAACTCACAATAGTTTTCCAGATTAAAGAAGTTTTGTCCTGGTGGTTTTTAAAATAGCTAAAACGTCTCTTCGAAAATTACTCGCTATTTTTCAGTGTCTCTGATATAATAAGAAAATAATAACGTTTAACCAGCATTTTAAGCTCTATTTCCTAAAAGTAATGGATTTTTTCATAATTTATTACCTATGCAACTTTTCGAATGTTTTGAAAAATCGAATATAAAAAAATCTTGCGCGTATGAGAATTGACATTCTCCGGTATCTTGCTTTCTAAAATCACTCATTTCAACACTTATCATTTTTAAGTAAAGTTTTCAATAATCTAGACAAAATTTAGAGCGTTGCAATTATTATTATTTTAGGGTTAACTTTTATCAAAAAGCTTTAATGTTTAAATATTAATGAAGCACACTAAAAATTAAATAGTTCTTTTTTTAAACAAATTCTTAACAAAAACATAGGGGCCTTCAACTAATTAGCCTTCAACTAATATCAAAAGAACAAAAGTGATAAATAGTTTCAAGTTGTCTCTCACTAAAAAAATTCAAGAACCATTAGTTAAACTTTTTTTTTTACTAGACTTGTTATATATCGCATTCAATCAGCGCGTGCACTTCAGCTGTTCTAAGTAAAAGATGTCGCTTACGCAACTCAACTTGTCTTCTTTTTCTTTTCTCTTTTTCCATCTATTGCTTTTGAGAAGAGCATTTATATGAACAGAAACAGTTAATTTCTTTTCTTACATATTTTCCTGAACCAATGCGGTAAAATTAATGTGAGATCAATAGAAGAAATAGATAGAATCAGTTGGATGGAATAAAATCATGAGACAAAAATAAGAGCTAATTCAGAAAGTTTTTTAAGAGTTTTTTTTCTAATAACTCTTTGAAAGACTTTTGACTGCACACATTAAAGAAATATGACCGCTGTGAAAACATTATTTATCCCTTAGAGATGATAAAAATTAATAGACATATCTAGATGATGGTTATTAAAGAAAAAACTTTTAATGAAATGAATATACATCGAAATGAAATGAATATACATATAGTTTAATTAATCTCTACTAGGGAAACAGAAATTATTTGAATAATAAAGATAAAGAAAGCAAACAGGTATTCGAACTTAAAAATATGGATTCTGCAGCATTGTTGACTTAAAACAGCTTTTAATAATTTATTAAAATTTGGGTTTAACCAGTCTTGATGCAAGCCAGCCTTCTCCCTTTCTGTTTATAATAATATACATAAACTTTGTAGAATCTCATTAACTATTTGGTTTGAAAAACAAAACAAGAGTAAAAAATATTTTTTCCATTTAAATCTTTATAAATTAATCAATATTTAGTAATTAAAATGAATTCATCTCTCAGTTATTGAAGAAAATAGTACGTTTGTTGATAGATGGCTTTTCTGTGTGTGTGACGATATTTCCCTAGCTCACTAATTTCGAATGATTTCAGAAAAAAACATAAAGTTATTTCATAATTATATTTTTTAAAGAAATTTATCGCTACCTTTCATTTGTTGATGAATTGGGATGAAGACAATCAAAAGACATTTTAGTAAAAAACTACACCTTTATTGGACTATCAAATTATTATCCAACTTTAATTTGAGCGAAGGGAGTGTGGTCAACTTAGTTACTAACCTACATATCTATAACAGTTAATTCCTCAACACTGATGATCTTTCGTGGTCGGGGTATCGGATCATCTTACTGAAACTCTGGTAGCTTCAATTATTATAGCTCTAACACTAACTTCAGTATCAGCCTGACAATGATCGACTACCACCTCCTTTTCACTTGATTTTACCTAGCAACTCACATTAGCATAAATCACGGTTCCTACACAGAAATTATTTCATAATCATACAACGTTTTCACAGGAATTTTCCCTAAAGAAGTAAGAAACGCGAATAGAACTCGTTACACATTGTGTTCAAAAAATTTTTATAAAATACTTTTTTTTATCATTTTGGAGTATTCTGAATAATTTCAAAAAAATTCAATGCATATTATATTTGAAAATATATTTCATATCAAATATATTTGCCCGATCTTATTGATAATCAATTTCCATCTGCATCCTCTTATTATTTTACGTATCATCCGTTTAAGCTTCTTGTTACTTTATGAAACTTCCGGGTTTCTCTCTCTCTCTCTACAGTATATATATATATATATATATTAGCCGTTACCCCTTTCCGCTTCGCTGGGTATTTCATGATATTTTATAAATATATCTGTTTATATATATAAAATATTGATATCTAAGTCCTAGCATTAAGAATTCTATTGTATTGAAAAATATACTTATACCTGTAACTCTCGCCTCTTGATAAAAAAAAGGACAGAACTACTAATTTGTATTATCTAATATCCTTTAAAATTGAGTATAGAATGATGTTTACACTTTTGTAACCCTATAACAAAGTGGATTTCTGCAAAACCAATTTTAGAGATGGATCTCTACTCCGTAAAATAAACATGGAAGTCAAATTTCAAATCTAAATCTAATAGGGTAAAATTTTTACTACCAATACCCGCCCCCCTCCCTCATAGTTCCGTTGAGAGTCGTTCTCCCAAAAACCGTTCTTAGAGAATTTCAGTTCAACAAAAGAAAAATGTAAACCAAATTCCATTATTATAGTTCTTGTAGTTCGAAAAAAGAAATTTTTTGTCAACACGCCCCAGTAACCCCTTGCTCCCCCAGGAGTTGATTCCCGTCAAATGCATTCTTAGTGGATCCCTATTCAACAAAAGTAACATGCTTAACAAATTTCAAGTACACAGGTCTAACAATTCTAAAACATAATTTTTTTTCCCTATAACTCCCCTTTACCCCTCGCAACCCTCCTTAGGTGTCGATTTTTGTTTTACTCTTTGTTTGAGGAACTCTATTCCATGAAAGGAACATGCCTATCAATTTTCAAGCAGGTAGATCGAATAGTTTAAAAACGGAAATATTTATCTATTACGCCCCTTAATTCCCCGAAATGAAACTTGGGGGTTAACTTTCGCGAGACCCATTTTATAGCGGTTCTGTACTCAACGAAAGGAATATGCTTACCAAATTTCAAGACTGTACGTCTAATAGCTAAAAAATGGGGTAAATTATCTATAACCCCCCCCTCCCCTTGAGCCCTCGCAACACCACTTGGGAGTCTGTTTTCACAAAACCCATTTTGTAGCGGATCTCTACTCTATGAAAAGAATCTGCTTACCAAATTTGAAGACTGCGAGTCTAAGCACCCCTTGAGACCCCGCAACGCCACCTGGGGGGGGGGTGATTTTCACAAAACATATTATATATTGGATCTTTACTCCATAAAAGGATTCTGTTTATCGTATTTAAAGACTGTGCTTCCAGGAGTTTAAAAATGGAAAAGTAATTATCTATAACGCCCCTTAAGCTCCTTAACGCCACTTGGGGGGCTATTTTCCTAAAACCCATTTTGTAGTGGATCTCTACTCTATGAAAGGAATCTGCTTACCCAATTTCAAGATTGTACGTTGAGTAGTGTAAAAATAGAAACAATTATTTATAACACCCCTTAACCCCCCCCCCCCGTAACGCCCCTTGCTTTTCGAATTTCGCAAAAAAATCCGTTCTTAGCTGATCTCTACTCTATGAAAGGAACATGTCTACCAAATTTCAAGTGTGTAGGTTGAATAGTTTCGGAGATATCGTGATTAGTCAGTCAGTCAGTGAGTCACAGTCGCTTTTCTCCTTTATATATATGGATAGACATAAATTATATATTTTATTTCATTGTTTTTAGTTTCGGTGTCTCTTCCATTTATTTATTTTTACTGTACTAAGTTGCTTATTTATTTATTATATGCCTACGTTCTATGTTTCATTAAAGTTTTTAAATGAAAGCTATCCGGCACGTTTTCTATTTCTGTTAGTAAAAGATCATTTAAGATTCCAATATAAGGATTCTATACTAGGGATGGCCAACCCGCGGCCCGAGGGCTGCATGTGCCCATCTTTAATAATTTTGCAGCCCGCGAGATTCATTATATCTTTACAAAATACGACTATTTTGTGCAATAATTTATAACTGTTTTTATTTTATCTCATTACTTCTTTACTGCTAATCTTTTTTTTTTTTCAGAAAATGAAATTTACAAAACATAAATAGCACTCAAACTTAACGGACGAAATCCTGCAACGTGAATTACGTGAGCGAATACTCGCATTGAGATCGACTAGCAAAAATTAAGTGAAAGATTTGAGAAACAAATATCTTCCTGATTAAGTAAATTAAACATTATTCGATCATTGTATTATTGTTATTATATTATCTACTAGCTTTTACCCGCGGCTCCGCTCGCGTTGATATCTTCAAATAACTGTCAAAGTCGTAATCAATATCATTAGGAAGTAAATAATATTATATGGTAATTTTTTATTGCTTGACTGGAACGAATAAAATTTAAAAATTCTAAAATTGAGCTTAGTTTAAAAATCTGAAAACGTAATTTACTATAATATTAACAACAAATATTCAATAACTAAAACTATTAATATTTTTAAAAATCGAAAGTATCTACGTTTAATATATAATTCCTCTTTAAAAGAACTCAAAACAGAATATTATTCTAAGATGCTACTGTATACCAAATTACATGTTCTTCCGTCAGTTGCAAATATGTGAAGATTTGGGCATTGGACACACCGATCAGGCTACATATAGTTGGCCATGGGGAAAACATTGCTTTTTTAAATGCACCCCTGCTACCTGAAATGTTAGCTTCGTTAATAGCAACCGTAAAACTGAAAATTGAACTTGTTTGAATTGAAACGGTAGGTCAGTGGGGATACTTGGAATTCGAGGTATGATAACACTATCCCTTTTCATGGCATATGTTCAAATATTGGCACTAAGTATATTATGCATCAGTTTTGTGACTATGTTCCTTTACATAGTCAGGAGCATCGAGATTTTGCATAATTGGTACATTTAGGATAAATTCTGTTACTTGATGTTACAATGCTAGAAAATCTTACTTTAATTCTCAAATAATTTCATTATCGAAGCCATTTCCGTCCAACACGTCTAGGGCTAAGCATTCCAAAATCATGTAGCTTCTTCCTAACCATTCTGAAAACTTTTATTGCGTTTCATTGTAGATGTGTTCATTGAAAGGCATATTTGGTTGTTTTTCATCACAAAATATCTTCCACCATGTAGTGTTTGTACTTATTCCGAAAGGTTTGAGGATTATAAAGACCGAAGATGAACTAAGTATTGCGTAATGCTCCCTAATTTTCCCCTATTTTGGCCAGTAACATTGTATGGATGCCTCCATAGTATATCTTCAAAGTAGTAACTCCATGTAAAATATCTGGTTCAGTATAAGTGAAAAAATTTTTACAAAATATGAATATTGTATAATTAGGTTAAAAAAATTCAAAGTAATAAATACTTTCAAAACTACTAAAGTAATCAAAGCTTTTTATGAAACTGTCAATTAATGATACCATAGAATTTTCAATATCACGCGCGCGCAATTCGCTAAAACTTTATTTCGTTTCCCTCTTTAAAAAGTGGGAGAAAATTTGCATTAAAATATCTGGGATTATCGTAATCGAGAACTTCTTAGCCAACTTGGTGATATTTCTCAAAGTTTGAGTTTGACATTTAACAAACGTAACGTAATAAACGTTAGATGTTTAATAAAAAACCATTTAAAAAATTGCTTTTTGTATAGATGCTAAATTACACTATGTTTCAGTTATTTGTTATAAATGTGAGAAATTTTTTATTAAAATCCTATTGTTAACAAATGCATAATTTTGCGCCAACTTGGTGGGAAGTAAGCAACGTCAACGTTTTACCCGCATAATTCCCGTTCCCGTAGGAATATGGAGATAAAATATGCCTTATGTTACTCGCTGATAATGTAGCTTTCCATTGGTGAAAGAATTTTTAAAATCGGACCAGAAGTTCCTGAGATTAGCCGGAACAAACAGACAGACAGAAAAAAATTTTAAACATTTATTTTTTTATATAAGTACCGTATATACCTTTAAATGCATTTAGTAAAAAGCTGCTAGTTTGAAATTACAAACAGACACTTCAATTTTATTTATTTGTATAGATAATTGTATACATGAAAAACAATGAAAACTTTAATAATATTTCAATCTGTTTTAAATTTTCACTTCGGTAAATGTAATGGGTCCAAATTTAATAAAAAAAATATATATTTTTATATAAGGCCCGCGGGGGGAATTATCATATTTTCTGAAGTAGTCTTCGAGGTCATTTGGGTTGGCCAACCCTGCTCTGGATTTTCGGCGTAATATAGATCATTTTTTAGAAGAATGATAAGTGTTCATGTTTTCATACTTGTCTTTTATTTAAATCATTATTATACGTACATACTGAGTCTACTCCCAAGATCAGCGATGCTCAACCTGCGACCCACCGAGCCTTTTTAAGTGGCCCAGTCATGCCCCATTACCTGAAAATTCCATTTATTTAAAAACAATATATTAAAAATTTAATGTCAAGAAATTAAATGTATATCAATTTTTCTTTTTGTTGTCAATGTCGTACGAGTGTGAATTGGTATTCTTTTCTATTTGTAAAGGTTACGGTTGGTGATAACAGACAACAGTGGAGTATAGTGACAGTTTTATGGGCGGAACTAATTTTTAACTATCTTTCATACCTTGCAAGCAAAAAAATGTCTGAAGAAAATAGATCGTTTCAAGACGTTTGGGAGGTTGACTGTTTTGTAGTGAAAAACAAACATGGTTAAGTAATTGTTTGATTTGTCACGAGTGCTGTATTTAAAAGATCATCAAACAGTGTGAATCATTCAATGACACTTCTTCCTCGAAGATTTCTTCAAGGTAATAAATAGGCTTCTCGAATAATCTTTGCACAGCAACAAAGTATTTTATTGTAGTGGTAATGTCACAGTGGTAACAAAGACATCTTATGAAGTTTGTTATATTATTGCTAATCATATGAGACCGTTTACTGATGCAGAAATTGTAAAGGAGTGTTTCTTAAATCATTTTAAGTCAGTATGTTAGTGATAAAATTAAAAAAACATAAAAAATTATAATTAAAAGTAAAACATAAGTTAAGATATTTTGAACAATTTTCCGCATTTTAGTCTCTCATTCTATCCCTATTGATGCGGCTCACCGAAATATTGAAATATATGTAGCCCAGCAGTAAAAAAGGTGAGTATCCCTTCCCTAGATTATAAAGATAAGCAAAATTAGAGACGATCTCTCTCTCTTTTTATTAGTGTTGTTTGAGTCTCAGGTTTTCATCTGCAACAAGTGAGATCTAATAGAAATAACTTTATTTAGAGTACCTCGAAATAGCTTGAAAGTTATTAATTAGTTCTGGCAGATTTGTAATAGGTTTATATATAGTAGTGACCAAAATTGTGGACATTTTATGAAGTTGTTATTTTTTTCAAGTTTATTGCTTATAGAAAATGTTACGTTGCACAAAATGCAAAGAGTATTATACATCATTCTTAAAAAAAATTAATTCTAAATTCAATAAAGAAACAGATTGTAAATATTTGCAATGTAAAAAAAGTTATGCTTCAATAACTATCGATACATTAGATAGTGATGATAGCAGTGAGTTATCATGCTCAGTGAAGTAGCTTTATTTTACTTTCAGATTCACACTGGCTATTTCATTGAGCTGAAAAGGTCTTAAGTTTTCCTTTATTAGTACATGATGCAAGGAAACAATTGTATCCTCAATAATTTGTTTTATTTCATGGCAATTTCTTTCGGTCAAGAGTTTTCAAACGGTGCCCCAAGTTTTTGATAGGATTGAGGTCAGGACTGTTTCCTAGTCAAGACAATGGCTCAATTATCTTAGAACGATACTAGTCTTTCGATTACTTTACAGTGTGGCAAGGAGTCACCCCACTGAAAATAAATGAAGCATTGTTGGTAAATAGACTCTGATCGATAGTAGGAGGTGGATTCTAAAATGGTATCAATGTTTTCTAAAACTATGTCCCATTGATGATATGAAAACGACTGATACCATCTGCTGATATGTATGACAAAACTATAAAACTATGTGGGGTATTTAACAGTTGCCTGGATGCAGTCAGAATGTAGCATTTCTCCTATTCTACGTCTTACATATTTTCAGCCATCACTACCTTAAACGATATATTTTAGTTTCATCCCTCCATATAACTAGTGACCACTTATCATTTGTCCAATTAATATGTTTCTTTGACTACTGTAATCTTTTTTAACGCTGCTGTAAATGGAGATATGGTTTTTTTTTTTCGTGGAATTCTACCTAGTCGAACATCTGCTAATTTTCCTGCGAGTTTTGAACTGACAGAAACACCAACAGCATTCAAATCACTTCTGAGCTATTGATGACATTATTCTATAAAGGAGAGACATTATATTTGCTCTTCTTCATTAACAGATGTGGTGCCCATTTTTTGGCCTTTTCCTGCTTTACTTTTGTTAAATTTGTGTCTCCATACATTTTAAACAAAACTTTCAGTTTCTAGATGTATCCACAGAACCACCCATCAAACTTACAATTTAAATATAAAAGACCATTTTCTTGTAAAAATTTTCTAGTGTCCACCGACTTTTATTTGATGCCATTGCTTTTGGACTAAATAAGCCATTGTTGTCCTGGCCAAGAAACAGTCCTGATCTCAATGCTATAAAATACTTGGGGCACCGTTTGAAAACACTTGACCGAAACAAGTACCCATGAAATAAAAACAAATTAATCAGGATTTAATTGTTTCCTTGCATCATGTAATAATAAAGAAGAGTTTAAGACTACTTTTCAGCCTAAATGGAAATATCGATGAAGCTGTAATAAAATAGGCTACTTCACTGAGCACTGATAACTCACTGCTATCATCACTATATAATGTATATCGATAGTTAATGCAGCATAACTTTATTTTATATTGCAAATATTTACAATCTGTTTTTTTATTGAATTTAGAATTAAATTTTCTTCAAAATGATACTTTGCATTTTGTGCAACGTAACATTTTCTATAAGGAAACAAACTTGAAATACATAACACAACTTAAAAGAGTCCATTACCTGCCCCTGCTGTATATATATATATACATTATATAAATATATTTGCACTCTTTTATTTGCGCTAAAAATTGTGCTCCAAGTCTTATGGGACAGTGGACTTTCAAAACTTTTTAAATTAATTAAGAGTAATGAAAACTTTATGAGCATATACACTGAAATACAATTAATCAATATATCTTTAAAAATTTTCAACTTAATTTTTAAATTAAAAGAAAATAAATAATTTTAAATTTTTAAAACGTCCATGTTCCAATTTTATTTTAGCTTCTGTCTAACATTATTAATGTTTATTAGTACACGTTACACATAACTGGGTATTATTTAACAATTTCATGCACTGGTTACGATTCTGAAAGGTTTTGTTCCTTTACTTTATTTTCTGTAAAATATCACATTTCGTTACTAAAATGAAATTTACCTATCTAAATGAAATCAAATTTAAAATGGATACAGGATTTGTTTATGTACTTTCAGTATTCTTCACGAGAAGTTTTCAAAATTTGCTCAAGAATTGAGACGCAGGAACATTTAAAAGCACTAAATCTAGAAAATAAAGTTTTGGAAAATAATTTAAAATGTTCACTCACTTACCTTTTATTGTTGTTCGATAGCTATTTAGCATCCATTTTATTTAATATGCAACATATTTATAATATGTTATTATACAAGACATAATTTGAAGAAAAATTGTATCATATAGTATGAAATAGTTTCACATGATGCAGTTTTCGGTAGAATATTTTCAACTTTAGTACAAATCAATATAAATCAATGAAAATAACTAAATTTCCCAGGCATATGTCTCAACTTCTTTTTAATGTTCTTTGTAATTTAGAATTCTGTTAATTTTATTCTAATTCTTTTTCTTCCAATCATTAGAATTTTTATCTCTGAGCTAACTGTTTATCACGTTTATAGGATAGCTACAGATCTGCAATAACTCATTGTGTTCAATTGTTAAACTAATAAAACAGCCAAAATATATCCACTTATGGCAGATCACTCAATCTCGAGTCGCTTTTTAGAAACAAAGTTTATTTTGGGCAGTTTTCAAATGGCCTGTGATATCACTTTCGTTTTGCATTCTGAGTTTTGAGACTGCAACGTTCTAATAACTCATTGTTCCTTCACTTTGATAAACTGGAAGTATTTTTCCAGAACTTTCTGACAGCTGGTTTTCATGTGTGTGACATAATTTCATTTTTAGTCAATGCCCCTGGTAACTACCATGAGTGTTGAACTGTAGACATTTACTGTGTTGGTGTTTATCTGTCGATTGACAATGAAATAATGAATTAAAATTGCACCTTTCATTTTCTGTACATCAGGTGCATTCTTTATAGCTTCTATAAAAGTAGTCAGCTTCACTATGGTGTTTTCAGGCTACCTTCTTTCCGTCCACCAATAGTAACACCTTTACCCGCCACTCTAAATTTTTGTCGAAGTCCTGTGCTCACTCTTTGCCACATAGTTGATGCATCTCTTACACAATCTTTTGGGTCACCCATTTTTAATGATGATAAATGTTGAGTAGGTTTAGCATCACCATCGACAAGATGCTCACGGCAGCATACCACAATTTTTATGATCTTTTCCATAAAATTCAGCAGCTTAACCTCCCTTGCATTTGATGATCCAACATAATTTTCGCTGCATTCTGCGCTCATGTGATTTGTACCATATGATATTGCACTATTTTCTCAAGATCCTTTTGGCGGTATGTGATTCTGGGCAATATTTAGAAAGGTTTCGCAATCAATACATGAGGCCCAGTCAAAATTCGATATACTCTATAGTGAGGAATGTCCACGTTTCTGCCATGTTCATCGTATGGAAACGGTGATGTCTATGAAACCATTTGAAGTGTCGAGTGAATCTTACGTGGTGTTTTCTTGAAAACTTTTCGAGGAAATTTCAAGAATGTCCTCTTTGAAACTGCACTTTCTTCATACAATTTGATCATACATTTTGAGAATGTTCTTATCCATTGCATGAAGTAATACCATAGAAAAAGTCTCTAATGCTTGCATGGCCTTTCCCTAATTTTAGAAAAGCCACTGAGCTTTTATTTGGTTCCCTGCAAACATTTAGTGTCATCATCGAGGGCTAAGAAGCACATGAATTGAATAACTTTGCAGTTTCTACATTTTATATTTTGTGAAAACCATAAGCACCCATCATTCAACATCCAATGTGCACATATCATGTCATCACATTTTATGTTACATAAAAGGAAGACACATATTATTCATCAGAAACATATAATGAACTTTTCACTAGCACAAAAGTTGATTGATGGAGAAGGAAACATCTAAATTTGTTGGCACTTGCATTGAAATATTGTTCTTTTCACCAGAATGCTGAACCATCAGTGCTAATTTAGAGTTTTCATATATGCATAATAAGTGAGTTGTTCGCATGCATAGCACAGAGTTTTCAGGACACATGCATGAGATGATTTATTTGAGATGTGATTTTTCCCCATCTTTCTGAATTTATGCACAAACTCCTTCTTTGATGGCCTACCTTTTGGTTTCCATAGCATAGAAACAAGCATCCAGTGTCAATCTTAAACACATTTATATGTTTAAAGCTTGTTTGTGGCTTTAAATGTAAAAGTTTTTTGAGATAAATTTTCAAGGAAACAGACGTAATCACTAATAGGCAATTTTAAAAAGCAAGCTTCGAATTTGCAACGGAAGTAAACAAACAACGAAGAAAGAGTTAAATGTTGCAGTTAAGTTTGCAGCAAAAACACAAAATATTAATTGTAATATTTAAAAACTCAAAGAAAATTGTGACGACCTTTGCTCAAACTTTTAGTTTATTTGGTCCATTAAAATTTTTAATGCTTATAACTTTTAATAAATTTACTTAGAACATGCGGTTTCTGCATATGGTTCAGTAACTACCATAAATCATAATTCATAAAAGTTTTCCATATTTTGATGATTTTGCATTATGAGAGTCCACTACTATAATGTAAATACACTTGCCATGTCATAAATTAAGGATGTTACAGTTCAGGCAAAGAAAGAGACAGAAGCAAAACAACTTGACTATTTGTAAAGTCTATTTTATTAAACAAAAGGTAAAGAGCAAAAGATGCTATATTTTGTACATAATTAATAAAATTGCGATTTTAGCTCCTGAAGCAAATTTAAAAAGAACCCTTGTACAAAACAGTATAACATAGTTAGTATGACTGGTTAATACGGAGTATGTCCCCGGACTATGCAATACTGGCCTTACAACGTTTCTGCACATGCCTGAGATAATGGTATACCACTCATCAAGCATTGCCTCAAAATTCCGGTAGACAGGTGGGAGGGGTCGACGAACTGCAATTCGTCCGTTCAAGCATCCCACACATGCTCTTGATTCATCCGTGCGAGAAGCTGGCCAATCCATACGAGGTGATATCCTCCGATTAGCCTATTCGTCTACAATGTCTTTCACGGTGAGGACGGGACGTTAAGTAACATCCATAAACAGAAAATTCAGACGCCATGGCGCCCAAACAACGTACATGATTTGTTCCAGATGCACATTCCCGATAGATGTGGCCTGTCATCGTTTACACTCTGAACATTCAGGTCAGTCTTGGAACCAAGAATACTTCACTCCCAAACAGGCCATCCTGCACCACCAGTGTAACGGTCGTTTAATGTTCTCTTGGTGGTAACAGGTACCTTTTGGCGACTCTCCATAAGAAAGTCCGAGTGAGAATCAGACTGCAAACAAACTGGACTCGTCGGAAACATCACACAAGCACCACTGTTTCGGTGTCCAATCAAGCTCTACTCCAGGTAATCGCAGGCGACAGGTGAGTTGCGGACCAGCCAGACATCTGACAGGCTCTACGAGCATATAGACCAATATGCTCCTGGAGCGTCTGTACGGTCTGCCTTGAAACTGTATCGTACCGGTAGCTGAAGAGAGGACGAGCGAGAAGTCTGATGCTGTGCTCGTCTGTTTCTTTTGTCCAGTAACTGCCAATGCTGGTAACTAATTCGGCATTTGCTTAACTCGAAGGGCGACCCCTGTGCAACATCTACTTCACATTACGCATCATCTTGGAGATCGTTACAAACCTGGAGATGACACCTGGGCGATGCATCTGATACTTCAGCCAGTTACGTCCACATTCCAGTCATCCAATAAATCTACTTGAAAAATCATCAAATGCTTCCCTTTGTGACCATAACTATGCAGCTATGACTGAAGCTTTAAAGCCTGAAACAATTTTACTTCTACTTCCTTTATACCCTCTTACACTCTCTCATTGGGTACGCTACTATCTGCGCCATCTTGTCATGTTCACATGATAATTTGCATATTCTTTATCAAGATGATGTGATAATTCTAAAGAAATTTTACTTTTAGAGTTCAATTTCGTGTAATTTCTGAATTATCCTTAATTTATGGACATGAGTAATATAAACCAATATTTGAGTTACAAAATTGTTTGAAATTTAAATTTTGGTTTTCAATAAAAAGAAAAGTTTTAACACTTTAATATTTAAATCTTTTGATCTGGGGTAATGTTTAATGTTTTATTAAACAGAAATTGAATCTAAAGTTAAACAATTGATTTCAAAATCATTTGCTTTTGAGGAATTATATATGTTAAAATACCCCTTTTTTGATAGTTCATGATTTTTTTGCATCATTAAAAAGCTGATAATTTTTATGAAGATATGTGATGTGAAGAAAACTTTATTTTAAAACAAATATCCAGAAAAATAATCCAAATATGATTTGTTATTATTATGTTAGAAATACTGTGCGCAAAATATATTAAATAAGTGTGTTCAGTTTCATAATTTAATTTAATATGGTTAGTCTTTATAATATATTTTAAGAGTAAAATAGTGTTTTCAAGTTTTAATGTGACTGTAGTATTCAACTGTTAGTATTCAACATAATTAAGTAAAACCTTTTAAACAAGTTTTTGATTAATGACGCTAAAGACAGTCAAATAATTTTCTTTAAACTTTACTATCACTTATAAAAAGTTTACATTTATAGATATAAAACTGAATCTCTGATTAAATTACTCTTATTTACTTAGTTGGAAATTTTAAAATTAAAATCAACTTCAAATCAAGTTTTGTAATTTACTTGATTTATCTCACGAGGTAAATCCTGACAAGCTTTTATATCTTATGGTGTAATGACGTTATAAGTTGATAGTAAAAGTTTTAAAGAAAATTTATTTGTCATCTTACACCGTTAAATGGCAAAAGTGATTTCACTGTTTGTTTATTTATTTAACTTTAGTTATCCTACTGTTTCTCAGTCTATTCATCTCATTCAACGCACTCCATTATTCTAGTGTTTACCGGTTATTTCATCAATGTCTAGCTAAAGATTCTGCAAAATACCATGTCGAAAACACAATTTTTCTTAACTCAATTTTAAGCAATTTTTCAATCTTCGTACAGATCTTCGCGGTAACATGTCTACACGAAAAAGTTTATGAGATTTTCTTCATAAACATGACGAGTTGTTAAATGTTTAATTAAATGTTGAGTATTTTAAATTAAAGTTTTGGCATTTTATATTTATAATGACTGATTCTAAAAGCATAAAGTCTGGCTGTTTTAGTATGGAATGGATTCATTATCACAAAATTCAAGCGCAATGATTTAGGGCATTATTTCATAAAAGCATCGATTTTGTCGTATTTAAAACAAGATATCAATCTATTCCATGGCTTAAGAAATATTTAGCGTTCTCATGTTAGTATACAATAATGCAACTAATAGACTTTTACTAACAGAAATAGGTATGTAATCTAAAAACAAATTTAAAATAATAAATTTAAATATTGCTTCAGTCTGTTAGGAAGAAATCGACAGCAAATGCCAGAAACCCAGGTTAATTGGTTGCTTATTGGCTAGAAAGGTCGACAAAATATGGAACGAAGACGAAATTTGATGTCCTATAGCACTTTTGTTCCTACGTGAAAACGCGCTAAAATCGTAAAATACAAATATTAATATTTGTAAAAACATACACCGTGTCGAGGATGAAAGACGATGATATTTCTATTCTGTAATTATTTTTGTCTGAGTTGCATAAGATTAAAGTTAGATAGTTTTTAAAGAATTTCTACAATGCTCATCTCAGTTTAACTGGCACGTTAGAAAGGTAATGTACCAATCTATCTTGAAAATAGCTCTACTTTTGTGATGTAATGCAAAATGATAGAAATTGAAAAATTTCTACGGTAGAAATTAGATTATTTTGTTGTAAATCTGTATTATTTTAGACAAAGATTAATCTAATCAATGCCTGCAACGTTATGAAATTCAGTTTAGTTTGAAACCGATTTTCGACACCAATTCTTGTCATTTTTACAATATATTGTTACAACAATGCTGATATTAACAGAAGTTGGCGCCCAAAACTAGTTTCTAAAGGATTTTAATTAAATCTTAATTAATTGCAATATCAGGATTAAATAGTCAAAACATGCATTGTCATCCAAACAAACGTGATATGAATTTCAGCTCATGTGATGAAGATATCAGCTTAAAATTGAGTTGCAATTCACCGAACAAATTACATACTACTATTGTTATGCATACATGAACCATGCATGCATACATACATACATACATACATTGTAAGTTAAATAAAAGCTTTTAAAAACGCTCAAACTGAATCCAATTATTTAATTTAATGTTATTGTGCATCTATGTTTCACTTTATTTTTGCAAGTATTTTAATTACCTATTGTAAAGTTAAAAGAAGAAAAGTTAGATATTGTAAAATATATTAATGTTATTTTATTCAGATCATATATGTATATATATTTCACTAAATGTATAAGAAATTCTACTTCGTAAAATATGTTTTTGCTCAAATTTTCGGTGTGGTTTGCTTTTATTTTATTCATAGAATGTTAGAAATAGAGCCCTAGGTGAGTTGTTAAAGTGAGGGTGTTAAAGTTGCTAGGTGAGTTGTTGCCCTAGAGATGTGTTAAATGTATTTTAAAATTAAAAAGGGCCTGAATTTATGCACATTCACACAAGAGAAGAAAATAAGATAATTTTCTTCATTTTATGATTATTAAAATCTGTCACAAATGGTCTCGTTTTTTATAGTTGTCTTACAAAGAAGTTTTAGAGAAAATTCTTTCATATTATGTTAATTTCATTCTTTTTAGTTTTTAAAAAGTTAAGTAGAACTTGCGAGGTTCTGTTTTAAAATTTATGAATTTTGTCGAAAATATCCCGAGCAAAAATATTAAGATGATACGTCCCTTTTAAATTACTGCCTCTCGATGTGCATATTGATAAAATGTCATTGGTATAAAATTTAACTATATGGCATAAGAAAATCTTCAAACAGAGAAAATCGATAAATAGAAACACATGGATCCATATTCCCATTCATCAATATAAAGGTTATTTGATTGCCCTGTTTTCAATTAGGGGATGAGACAGATGAAGAGTAAGAATTAATGTTATCAAGTAGAAGAAAAACTGATACATTAGGTCCTGCAGGAAAATTATGTTGACTCAATTATTGATAACTGACTAAAATAAACTTCTTTGTGCTAGGAATTTAAAGGATTTTTTTATATATGTTCATGCTATATTTATTAATACAAAGTTAATTATACTAATGTTGATAACAATTAATATTATTACTAATATAGCATACATAATATTATAACAACATAAATATCAGTTTAACTACTTTGAAATATTTAGAGGGGGCAGGATGTTCCATAAATCCAGCCTAGGTTCCTAGCCAAAGGATACAAAACCAGAGGATGAGATTAGTCAGAAATAGCCCCAACCAAATTCTTATAAAAATTTCAATTTTGGTGGATTAGCTCAGTATTTCTCAAATGCTTTATTTAAAAACACCTCAGTCCTTTCAGGGAATTCTTGCATTTTATGGTAGCATTGAGAGGAAGTGAAAGTAGCTGTTTGCTTTAACAAGTTTTGACTTTTTGAAGGAGCTCGCTGTTTCGATTAGGCTAGTAAATTTTAAATAAGTTTAGCTTTATAAATCAATGGTTTTAAATTCATAGCTTTCAGAAATATCAAAGTCATAGTACTTATTTAAAAACCGGTATTTACTGGCTAATCATAATCTAAACTAATAACAGAAAGAGTTCGTGTGTTTTTGATGCAGTACAAAGTTAAACAACTCAAAAGTGTAAGACTAGACACACTGAAACTATAGGTCATGATGATTTGCACATCAAAGAAATGTTTTCGAATTTCGCTTTAGATTTTTTAAAATTCAATTTTTAAGAGATTTTCCAACTAATTCGCTATATGACGTCACGCCTATCTCTAAATGTCAACATTTTATGTTTGCATTTTTGAGGATTTCGTTACATAATTTTATCAAAATGTCCTACTTCTGAACTTTCTCAAGTGAGGGAATGAATATTAACGCTCCACTATGCAGATACTCGAGAGCTTTTGGGGATGGACCTCTTCATTTTGAACCATGGTCAAGTGACGAGGACGACACCTGAGCTGTCACCCCTTCTCCCAACTACCACATCACACCAACGGGAGGACGTTTGAGCTTTGACAGATGTAACGTGCATCTCCTCCCTACATGGCTGATCTACAGCGGTACTGGGCTCGAACTCATGACATGCCGGCCACGAGCCCACTACCTTGATCACTAGGCTACAGCGGCCATGGACTTTCTCGAAGAAGAATTCATCTGCAGAATAAATGTTGTGTAAAAAATCCAAATTTTATGGGAAAATAATTAAATAAAAGAAACTCAAGATTGGTAATTACCTGCACAATAATAGTTTATTTAAAACGATTGACCCAAAACAGTCAGAAACGAGTACCAATTGAAAAGAAAAATTTTAAAGGTCTCGAGACGAAATGGGCAGTCACGCAGTTGTCTTAAACTTCTGAATGATTCTACCCTAATTTCTGTCATTTCTTGGATTCCTGTCTACATACAAATGAAGGTGATGCATCAATTCCTAATAGGATTTTAAGAAATAATTTTCCTATTATTATTATATAGGTTTGGAAATTTTGCCGAAAATAAGCATTAACACAAACATTCACAATCAAACTTTTTGTTCTATATATTGGATTTTTGATGTAATGTGTTTATATATATAGTAGAATATTAAAAACACAGGACAAAAAATATTTAAAAATGTGTTATAAAATAATCTATCTTAAGTAAACCTTCAATGATTTATGTGAGGAAGACTTCTTGTAATCTTTCTTGCATCTGAAACTTTTAATTTTTCGTATTCACATTTAATGAGCCAATTCTTCCATTATTCATCCCTCTATTACTTTACTTCTCAGTTGCCAACATTCAATACATTGGTTGGCTGAATATTCTAAATTTATTAAGCTATGAAAGTTATCGAGTAATTCTTTTATCTTAACAGATTATTCAATTTTTACACTTTTATTATTTTGATATTTGTTTACTATCCTTTTGGGGAAACCAAAATATTTTATTACAAAAAGTCTAATATTTTCAATGGTCCAGTTTTTTTCAGCAGAGTTTTTTCTGAATATTTCTCATACTGTATGAAAAATTGCCGGCTAAATTCCATTTCAAAGAGTTTCGTCCCCTGATGTCTTTTTTTCTCCCGTCTATACAGTTTTTGAGAATACATGCTGGCATCGGACTTTTTTCTTCAAAATGTTTTGATGATTATATTCTTTATGTTTTTTGTATTTGGTGTCATCATTTAATTTTTAATGACTCAATTATGTGCTTCATTAGTTCCTTTGGAAATTTACAAGGTAACTTTTCTTTTTTTTTCTCTTAATATGTACACTTCACACTTATATACACATCTAAAGGGTATAATCGTGTGTTCGAGACCTGATGCAATTTTGTATCTGTCCTACAGTAGGACTGATGCATATTAATAAGACGATGTTCAAAGTTCTAACGATAGCGAGTTGCGGAATATCATCTCATATAATGTCCTCGTCACTTGATCGGGATTAAAATTACAAGGGCCATCTAGAATGTTTCTTTGAAGTGTGAGATCGATAAAGAATCAATCAATTTGATGAGCTTAAAGGTCATTTTTAAAACTAATTATTTGAAAATAATTTTTTTAATTATTGAAATTTTATTTATTTTTAAAAAGAAAATAGTAATATTTTCAGTTGAACAATGAAAAATATTTGGCTGATTGTTAAAAATTTAGAATAACAATGATTTTAAGAGATATAAAGTAATGTATGTATATATATATATAGATATATGTGTGTGTGTGTAGTCCTTTTTGTCTTATAAGATAAAAAAAAATGTCTGCTCCTTTAGTTCTGTATATGCATTCACATTTATAATATATGAATAATCAACAAACAATTTTATCAAAATTCTGTTGAATTTTAACTTATATTTTATACTATTTTTGTTCCTAAATGGTGTTGTTGGCAGAAATATTTCTTTAAGAAAAAATAAAAACTTTAAGCAGTTTTATGCCCAACAAAGAAATCTGAGAAGAGTACACACAATTTCTTACATTTATGTAAATTATGAACACACTATTTCTTATTTTTATGTAACTAAATTGTTTGCTTGTATGCTTTTATATTACGTCGATACTCTTTTTTAGCCCTGAATTTCATTTTAATACACAATAATGAGTGTATGTATGAATCTTATGAGATAAGAACGTATTTCAGTATATAAAAGTATTAGTAAATCCGCTAAATACATGACAGACATAACGCCTTTCCCTAAAGAGACAAAAAATAACAATAAACTCTAGAATTTAAATTGGCCTCAATGTTTAGCAAGGCATCTCTCTTCTTCTCGGCGAATAATTGAAATTTTCCTTATTGTGAGAAGTTATATCGTTAAAGTCACATTCCAGGAGGCCATCTTAATTAAAAAAGAGAAAAACGTTAAATTGATTCAAATCTATGTATATACATTCTATTTGCTTCATATTTATCAAAAACATTCATATGGAGTTTCGAAAAATACTGATTTCAATTTAAAATTATTCAAGAATTATAATTATCACGAGAGTATTTCTAGTGAAATACTTTACATTTTTAGAGTGAATTAACTCAATTTTAACAATGAAATATTTCAATAATTTCAAATGATATAAACGACAGTTGACTAAATGATTGTGATTAAATTCTGCCAGAATTCTGCATTTATGACAGCTAATTATGCATTTAACATGAATGTGCCGAGAAACCATAACTCTCTAGTGATTCCTGGACTGAGAAGGTATCGTTAATTTGTGTGGAATTTCTTGAAAGCGAAGTGTTTTCTTGAAAGAGAAGGAGAGACGTGATGCGGAGGTGGAATGGCGAAGCAAAGGAGCTCTAAATCAACCAGGTGCTTGAACTCGGAGGGGGAGGGCGCTGCTGGACTCGGTCCAGTGGCCGAAGGGTCGATGGCCACTGACATTTACCTCAAGGACAAGCCCTGCCCCGGGACACTCTTTCTCCTTATTCCAAAGCTTATAATTGAAAAGTAATTTCTATGAACCGCATTTAAGAGTGGGCTTGTTTCTCGAGAAATGCATTATCTTTTTCTTCTTCGCCTTCATCCTTCTATCCCCCCCCCCCCTATCTTTTCTTATTTTCATTTAAAAAAGGGATTATCTCAATAAGTTCATAGCATTCTGAATTAATAATGTTTATAAAAGTTGTTGTGATTTGTGATTATCATTAAGAGCATTACATAAATAATGAAAGGATAAGTGCCAGTTATTCAAATCTTGAAATCTTAAGAATATCTTGATTAGAGGCCTTTTTATTCTTTTCAGTTTGAATTATAAACACGTTCTTGGTAAAAATATTTGTCTATAATTTATCAGTGCTATAGCAAATCATAGTATAAGATACAATATATCCCTTTATTTATATTCTTTTGTCGAATATTTACTTGTATTTTAATAGTAATTAGAATCTTTTAAATATAGATTTCTACCATTTTTTAACAAAGTAAAAAAGAAATATATCAGGCCTAGCGCTTAATTTTTTCAAAACAATTTTTCAGTCTTAAGTGTCGTTTAATAGAAAAATAAAAAGTTAATATCCATTTTTAAAAAAAGTTGCCCATTTTTTAAACTTTGTGAGTAAAATAAACTTTTAAAGTATTAAAATTTATACAAAAAGTTTTAATGAGTATTGATTAATCTAAAGCACTAACACATCTGTCGAAAAATAGATTTTTATCTTAGTATCCGAATTAATGTATTGTCAGAAAGAGTGAGTTTTTAGTATTTGCTAAGCCTTTGAATTTCAGAAACAATTCTTAAGCAAAATCGTAACTTTTCGTATTGTCATTAGGTGCCGGAAAACAAAAATAGTAGTTTTATATTACCCTTTCTAAGTAAATAATAACATTTAAATACGAAAATCCTACTGTGTAATTTTCAAAATAGAGAAAGAATATTCTTAGAATTGTGTAGTTATATCTTATTTTTCTCTTCAAACTGCGAAAAAGGACGATAATAGGGTGGGAGAGTATTTCTTTAATTTTCAATTTACCTAGTATTATCAGCTCAATAGATGTCGTCTTGAAGACGTTCAACAAGGTTGTCACTTTGATATCAGCTAAAGAAGAACATTACAGTACTTAGTATTGTTCAGTTTTAGCTTTGTTAATCGAGATTAATTTCATCAGAATCTAGAAATTGATATTTGATGAATATTCGACTTTATTTTTTTCTTTTTCTTTTTGGAAGGTTATATTAAAGACATTTTACTAAGAAAAATTATTGCGTACAGCTGTCTAAATTAATTATAAAAAATATTGACTCTCTCTCTCTTATTTATTTAGAATAACTTTTGTCTTCCCACATATTTGGTGGAAATGTGGAATATTTTTTATAAATTTTGATGGTTATTATATATGTTATTTAAATAACAATTTTCTACGAATATATTTATTTCTATATTTCTCCCGCTTTGACTTTTCAATATTTGCATTTTCCATAAATTAAATCACAAAATCTTTTAAACCAATTTATGTTCTATTATTTACATTGTATTATAATTATTGGTTTCAATTGGTTGAAAATATACAGCAACAGTAAAAACCTACATAAGAATCGCAATCTTAATAGAAAATGAAGGTTTTTGAATATCCTTTTCTCCAAATAATAATGAGGAATAGAATGTTGGTAGTTTGGTTTCCAAGTCCTTATAAGACTTGGTGTGCATATTTTGTTTACTATATCGAATAAAGCACTGATAAACATAATTTTAAATAGAAACATATGAAAATTTGAATACATCTGATGAATGAAGAACGTTTAAAATAGAAGGACTTTCTTTTTTAAAAAAAATGCGTTCTACTGTTTTTATCTGTAAGCAGGTTTTAACACACACAGCTTCTTTACTTAATCTGAAACAATTTTGGAATTGAGTAAAATTACTATAAATCTTTTTAACTCGATAAGCCAAATGTGGCCTGATACGCATAACATGTACAATATCAAACATTGTCCATTTTTATATATTTGGGGAGAATGTCTATTTTCGAATACTTTTTTATGATATAATAATACATCGATTTGATAAAGGTTACCATGAACAAATACTATGTATCGATGCTAACCTCTACCCGTTCCATTTAAATAATAAAAATTACGATATATTTAGCTCCAAGTATAGAGTACACACACGTTTGTGAAGGCATATATAATATACACTCACTTCCAAAAGTTAAGCACGGAGAGGAAAATGCTAATTTCCGGAATCCAATCAGAATTGAAGAGGATGCATTCGATGCAGAGGTAGATGGAAGTATGCAAATATGTTAGGTAACAGCCAATCGTACTTTCATGTCAAGAAATATGCAAAAAGGACTGTCTTATAAGAAGCCAGCTTTAGGAAGGGTTACAGAAGTTGATTGTAAGTGCTGATAGGTGTTTAAAACTTTCGTACAATTTGTTTTCAAGACATACGTGTTTCTATGACTTCCAGAAAACGAATGGAAGATTCTGAGCGCTGGCGTGCTGTGGGGCGCATTGAAGCAGGACAGTCGATCACAGATGTTGCTCTTTTCTTCGGAGTTCATCATTCTGTAATTTCACGTTTATGGAAAGAATTCTAAACCACACAAACAGTTGTCCGAAGGCCCGTATGCGGTCACCCAAGGGTTACAACCCCCGCGGAAGATCGATATATTGCTATTGTAGCCTAGCGGAATTGCAGAGCGACCTCTACACGTGTGACATCTATGGTTATAACGTCCATTGGTACGGCTATATCTGTAGTTACTGTACGCCGAAGATTACATATGAATGGACTGTATGCCCGGGTACCTCGAGTTTGTGTTCCTCTATCCGTCCATTCAAGAGAGGCAAGGTTAAAGTGGTGCCGGGAATATGGCAATTGGATTGTGTCTGACTGAGGCAATGTCATGTTTAGTGATGAGTCAAGATTTGCTCTGGAGCCAGATGACAAGCGTATAAGGATATGGCGTAAACAAGGAACACGCAATTAGCCCCAAAACATCACCTAACATCCCGCATTCCGAGGCGGAAGCATTATGGTGTGGGCAGGGATTTCATTAGGATACCACACCGACCTGCACATCTTTAAACGGGGTTCTGTGACGGCTGTCCAGTATCGAGATGAAGTCCTAGAACCCATTGTGAGATTGTACGCTGCAGCAGTTGGCCCGACTTTTGTTTTAATGGACAATAACGCTCCTCCCCATAGAGCTGACATTGTCGATGACTACCCGGAGAGTGAAGGGATTGCGCGTATGGCGTGGCCAGCATATTCACCCGACCTTAATCCCATTTAAAATCTTTGGGATGCTCTCGGTCATGCTGCATCTTCACGTTTCCCACCTCCAGCTACTCGTATTGAGCTGGAAACTGCTCTACAAGAAAAATGACGATTGCTTAATTCTGCGGTGGTTGACCACCTAATTGAAAGCATGGTCAGAAAGTGTAAACTTTGCACACAGATGAAGGGGGATCACATACCCTATTAATGTCCTTTTTTTTTTTTTCATTTTATGCTGTTTATTTTCACTTTATACATAATTCTGTTTAAGTCTCCAGTATGAAATTATCTGATAACTTACAAAAATTTAATATTGTTTTGATTTCTGTATATAATTATTGATTTTGTTTTATGTATAAATATATATGCTACTTTACTGCCAAATTTTGTCAATAAAAACAGTATTTGTTGATTTTTTTGCATTTTACATCTTTGTGCTTAACTTTTGGAAGTGAGTGTATTATACTCGCTGTTAGTATCGCTTTTAATTTGAATAATAATGGATACTTTTCGAGATATTAAAGCTCAAAAGTATCACATTTTAAGAAATTTAAATTGGTTGTTGTTTCTTATGGCCCCTGATTTTGACTGCATCGGATCCAGGCCCACGAAATTCATCATGGCAAGGGGCTAGATGAAGCCTGTTGTCAGCCGTAGCCTTGAGCACCAACAGGTGACGGTACAATTTAGCTTGGTACCACCCCAATTTTGAGGGAAAACATCCTTGGGGGCCTTCCATCTCTTTTCCCCACCCACCAACCTCACGAGAGGACTTACGGCTTGACGGCTATTTAGAGTACCCCCCATGCCGCAAAGGCACTATACATTTACAAAATATATATATTCCTTCTCCGAGAATCAAATCCAGGCCATACGGCACGGTAGTGAGCGTCGCTAACCACTATACTGGATGGGCGACAATTTTTATTGGTAATGAATTTATCAAAAAAATAATAAACTTTATTTTCCTAAATTAAATTAGTGCGCTTTTTGTAATCCCCTGTTTTCTACGAAAATAATAATTAAGGTGCATTAAAATGATTCGTCTAAATTCAACAAGCAATTCTGTTCGATTCCATACAATTATCGGATGTCTTAAGAATATTTAGGATAATCTTTAAGCTGTCAATCTTTTGTTACACACAATATAGATATATTTTAATTTAAATCTTCCACAGTAAAATTTCATATTAATCTGTTTACAGCGAATTAATTTATAACAGTTATTGTTTTACTAGTCAAAAGATCTTTTTTAAAAGTTTTGAATACATCAGTGTGTGTGTGTGTGCGTGCGTGCGTGTGTGCGTGCGTGTGTGCGTGGTGTGTGCGTGGTGTGTGTGTGTGTGTGTGTGTGTGTGTGTGTGTGTGTGTGTGTGTGTGTGTGTGTGTGTGTGTGTGTGTGTGTGTGTGTGTGTGTGTGTGTGCGTGCGTGCGTGTGTGTGTGTGTTATTGGAACTAAGATTCACAAACTTTGTTAATTACAAACCTTTTTTTTTTAAATTTGCCGGAGTAACTTATATTAAGTTGAAATACTACAATTACTGTAGTATAGTTTATACTCCCCCCCCCCAAAGGTTTTAAGGGAATTAGGTATTTATTTAAGTTAAATGTCTGTATCAAATTAAATTAATATATTTTTAGAGATTTTAAAATAATAAAATCATATGTTATTTCTATGGTAATTATTTTGAAGATCAGGCTAGTGAGTGACATCTGAGCCAAAATTATTTATTAGTTATAATTGTAACTTCAAGCCTTTAATGGAAAGGGGGGTGATTTTTAAAACCTTATATATATTGAAATTGATCTTCCAAGTCCCACTTTCAAAATTTTAATTAATATTTAATTGCTAGTATTTAGTTTTCATTTATAATATCAATATTCCCATATAATGTCGGGTTTTTCTTAGATATTTTGTATTAATATAACTCCATGTTTTTAGCCTTTTACATTGAATTATTTTTAAAAATAAAAGACAATTTCAAACATTTTTTTTTTAAATTGTACATTGTAATATTAAGGAAATAACATTATTTTTCTCAAAGAATCAGAAAACATTATGTTATTTGAATTTAAAACAAAAAAACCATAAACAATATTTTGTACAGCATTGAATTTAATTATTATTTTATTTTCCGGTTTCTACATTATTCTTCATAAAAATAATGCATGATTTTGAACAGTTTACATGACAAATGGTTCTTCAATTTTTATAAATGTTATCTAATCAACAAAATTCTGTAATAAATAATCTCTACATATTTTGACATGTGTATAATGACTAATAATATATTTTTTGTGTAAAAAAGGGGTAGATAATAGTTAAATATATTGTCCAATATATATTTTTATATATTGTATATACGTTCACAAAATAATTACAAATTTATAAAAAAGGACGGCCATCAACGAAATTTCGAAAGTTTTTCGGCATAAAAAAGGGAAACATAAAATAGTGCATGCTTACAGGTTTTAAAATATGTATAAAATTAACATTTCGAATTTTTGAAAAAATGGCAAAAGGACTAAGCAGGGACAGTAAAAAAGAAAGAAAAAAAAAAGAGGGGAAAAAAACGAATATCTTTAACTTTTAATTTAAAGAACTGAATAAAGAAAATAGACTTTAAAGCAAGAAGGGACAGTAAAAAAAGAAAGAAAAAATGAGGGGGGGGGGGAGAATACTTTAACTTTTAAATTTAAGAACTGAATAAAGAAAATTTTCATTTAACTCATTAGATTATTATCCTAACTTTTCTGAAAGCTTCCAAAAATTTTTTTTCCGAAACCAAAAACAAAGAAATATGTTTCCTCTGATTAATTAAATAAAAGAAAAAGATTTAGGAAAAAAAGCACATGACGCGCGTATAACATTTTCTATTCATTAATGAAACATTGTAAATAACGATAGATAAGCATCACTGTTTAAAAAAATATATCACTTAAACTTTTTTTCCTCAGGAACCCACCGTAAAACGTGCTTTTTTTAAGAGCGTAAAAAACGTCATTGCTCCTCTTGCTTATTGACTTTCTAGGAAAGAAGGCAACGCCCAGGTCAATGTGATCCTAACACACGCACGCTTCGTGCACTTTAAAAAAAACAATTTATTTCATATAATCCTCCACATATAAATAGAATGTGTTCCGCAGATATATTACCGTATTAAAATTAAACTCGTTTTTCACTGAGAATATGTCATCGTTGATTATCATTACTGTCAAACACCACATGAAGTTGGATGAAGGGGGGGGGGGGATTTTGGATGGCTAAACCACCAAACGTGGTGAAAAGCTGCAACAATAGGAAAGGAAGTAATAAATTTGTTACTAATATTACATTCAAGGGAAATATATACTTTTGCTTCTTAGAAGAAAGCTACTGTAGAAATAAAACAATGCCTTAAATAGCGTACTACGTAGTACAGTAGCATTTCATAAATCTAATGTAAAGGGAAAGTAATTTGACCAAAATAATAGAAAATTTGATAACTGTTTTTCAATGAGATTTGTTTTTAAATGCTATATTTAATGAGATAAATTTATTAGTATTTGTTACGTAAAAGCAGTTCTGGATAGGATTGAGAGAGTGATTTGAGTGAGAATTATATTAACGATACACTGTAAAGCAACACGTGGGCTACTGGCGACGGACCTCGTACTTTTGAACCTCGGTCAAGTGACGAGGACAACATCTGAGTTAGTCCTCCCTCTCTTAATTACCCCACCACACCAATGGGAAGACACTGAGCCACGACAGAAACACTACACGGAGGGTCTTTAGTGGCAGTAAGATTCTCCAGCCAGGATTTCGTGACCTAGATAGGTTAAAGAAAAATAATTTAAAAACTCTTGAAAAATAAGAACATTGTAGAAAATTTAATCCATCTTGAAAATAAAGATAAAATTTCCTCCCTTCAACGAAGTTCTGAATAGTACATACATTTACACATACATTTAACCTGAAATAAAAGCCCAATACTTATAGTGATATAAGAGATTTTATTTATTTTCCATTCAGAAAATTCTAATGTATGTCTTGTATCAAAGAAATAAAACATAACATAAATCTATACAATAATAAGATAATATATCTATATTAAAAAAGTTTCACACGTTTATGAATTTCATTAATGTAGAATTTTTGTAACTTTTGGTGCAAGAGAAAATAGCTATGTATGGTAATGCCTTTTAGTTGGCAAATATTCCCTATATATATATATATATGAAATAGACGTGGCCGTTGAAAGATATTTCTTAATGATTACTATTTTTAACGATTTTTATGTTGCATAATCAATATTATCTAGGAGGCAGTCATGGGGTCATTCAAATCTGTTTAATTCCCCATTTTGAAACATTAAAGCAGGTTAAACATAAAGCATGACAAGGACAACAAAAATACACAACACATAAACACAAACCAAGCTGCAGCCGGCTACATGTTGAAGCAGACAAATACAGAAGCGAAAAGAGCGCGGGTCTCCAGGAATCTCAGTTTTTATAGGCGGCTCAAATCACATGATTTTAGTGGATAGCTAGATGTAGTTTAGAATACTCTCGTTAGGCGGCTGGCTAATTTATTAATTAAACGTGGGTCCTGAAGAGATGGACCAGATAATTAAAAGATATTTAAAAGGATTATATTACTGGGATTATTACATATATATATATATATTATACATAGGCTCTGCTATCTTGATTTTCGTATTGTCAATTACATTTAAAATTAGGATCTATTTGACTGAAAACTGTTTTCTATAGTGTTATAGTAATTCCCAACTATCTGTACAGAAGAACTAGTTTCCCGAAGATTCCAGTACTTTTCATGAAGTAAATTTGTAATTGATTGATATTTGTCCAGAACTAGTTACATCAATGGATTTGGATTCATTTCATTTGATTCGTTAGATTTACAATGACTTAGAGTATTAAACAACAATTGACTTGATCTCAGTAACTTTTTATTACTTACTTGAGTCTTGACAGCAGATACATTTCTTCGAATTATTTAAAGTATTTCAATTTCGGAAAATAAGAAAATATACATATTTAACTTTTCTGTGTTTTCTCCCCCAAAGTATCTTTATTTAAATACATTAATCCCTTCACTCAATTGTGAAAAGAAAATGTCAGAATGCCAAATAATAAAGAAGAATCATCATCACAAATCGTTTTTGAATTATTATTTTTTTTAAATTTGTCATTGAAATTGGAATTAATTTTTGCCTTATGGATATGAAAAAAAATAGTTTTACTAAAGTGGATTCTAAGAGGATATTAAATAGAAAATTAAATAAAATTGAATAAAAAAAATTAATACCTCTGAAAATTTTGATTATTTGCTTTCGTAAAAACTGCTTTTTTAGCTACTGAAAAATAAAATTTATTTTATTTTAATCTTCATTGCATTTATAATAAAATTGTTTTAAAAAAATTTCTTCAAATGCATTATTATTATTAAATTCATCGAATACAAGAAATTTAAAATGCTATTTTTTCACATCTACATTTCTAAGGTGTTGTTGTTATTTTTATTATAGAAATATTTCTGTGTCATATTAATTAAAATGTCGATAATTTAAAGACAATCTGAATAAAATAACACCAAATAAGATTCCAGTGTCATAAAATCGAGGGGGAAAATTAAATTTGAAAGGAAAAGGAAACTTTACATTATTTTATCGCTAAACGTGGATTTTGTTATTAAGTATAATGAAGCTTTATAAATATGTTTATATTTTCAAAATTTTATGGTCTGGAAGAAAAGAAAAACCAGTGAATTTCCTCCTTACAATTAGTTTCAAATAGTACACATTGATTAAGTTGTTTATCAGTTTGGCGACTCTTACGTTTCTCTTTTTTAAAATTAAGCTTCCATTTATTTGATGAAAGTAAGGTACAAAGGAAGATTTTTTTCCCCGAGAGATTAAGGTTAGTTCAAATAAGTTCTGTAATGATTTGAATTTTCAGAACTGTTACTCAGATAAAAACGAAATTCTTTTAAGTTAAGACAAACGTAAGGAGAATTCTTCTAAAATCCACAATTTATTTTTCACTTAATATAAAAATTTTATAAATTAATGCTCTTTTGCATTAACTTGTATCATTTTCTTTATTAACATATAAAACATTTCTTTATTAAGGTATCCGATGACTTGCAACACAACTTTTTTTTTAAAAAAATGGTGATATAGAGATTTTATGCGGTTTTTAGATTTGTTTAGTACATTTTAAGAAAAATATGCTAAAATTAAGAAGAGAAACAGAAATTATTGTTACTGAAATGCTAAAAAAGGGGTAAAAATTTACATAAACGAGCCCGTTTTGTACAAAAAGTTTATGAACAAATTTTCAATTTTCATGTATTGCTTTGCTATTCATTTTTAAAATGACCTTCACAATAAGAGATATATTTTAATGTTTACAAAAACTAGAGCACTCTGTCTTAGTTATGATATGAAATTGTTTAAAAAAACAGTGATTATATTCACATAAGGGACTGTAAATTTTGTAATAATATAGTGATTGATAAATCTGAAAGTTAAAACACTTCTACTACTGTACAGAACCTACACAAAAAATTTCAGTTGATTATTTTCAAAACTTTTTGAGCAATCGCTGCCCCCCCCCCCCCGTTTGAGCATTTTCAAAAAAAAAAATACACATTTCGAGTAAAACGCGTTTTAAAGTATGACATATCTTGCTTAAAGTAATAGCATCTATTTTTACTAAAACACATGTAGTGTTTCTTCTAGTCAATGGAAAATAATAAACTTGGTATTTTTATAAAGCTAATAAGATGGCGTATAAAATAAAATCATTAAAAAAAATTTGTCAATTTTTGCAAAATTCACAATTTTAGGGTAGTCGGATACCTTAATAAAAAGAAGTTTTTTCCCTTCATATATTTTCCCATCGATAGGGAAATTAACGCATCGTTAAGCGACAAAACCAATTTTTAATTAATACTTTTCCTGAAATACTACTTTTTTAACAATCAGTTGTAAGATGTTGGAACATTTACAAAAGTTTTTAATGTTTTTTTTAATTGGTCTCAATTGAACAATGCGCGAATGATCGAACGATCTTAGTCTAAAAGCCATCAAAAGCACCCCAAGTTAAAAGCCCTGATACTAATAATAAGCTTTTAGTAATGCTCAATAAAAGTTTCATGTATAAAGTGTTAGCGGAAAGAGAAATAAAAAAGTTGAGATATGGTCATTTGTGTGTGTGTGGATATGGCCGCTGGTGGCGAATAAGATAGGAGAGCATTGATCAGTCCAAAAATAACTTAATCAAGAAACAGCGCGTGAAAAGTGGAACATGGTGGGGTACAGGAAGGAATGTCGAACAATTCTCATCGAATATTCAGTTCCTCGGAGATCTGAAAGAGGTTGAATCGCCGCCGCTGATCGAATCAAATGGGTTTGAGAGTAATTTTATTTCGCATGGTTCACTACATACTATTGGAGTTCGCCCTGCCCAATCCTCGTCTCTTTTAAGAAATGGGCAGGATGGAGTTTTTTGCTTTTGAATGTTTATTTTGACAAGGATGGGTGAATATCGCTTCGTTGAAACTGAATAATAGGTGCTACAAGAAGAATTAAAAGTTAAATAGAAGTTGTTGCTTTCTTACATATAATACTTTAAAGGATAATATGTGTGTCTCTATCTCTCATCATCTTTTTTCTCTCTGTCTCTCTTTCTATTTGTGTGCGAATGTTATAACCAGGGCTTCAAACCGGAACTGAACCGAAAACCAGTAAAAACCGTCAGTTTAGTCTGAACGAAAACCGGAACTGAATCGAAAAAAATATCGGTTTGTTTCGGATCGATAAATTTTCAGTCATTTTTAGATCTCTGGGAAGAGAATAAAATTACCTATCCGCTCTTGTACAAAATTGCAGGGGTGGCTTTGGCAGCTCCAGCTACACAAGTTGACGTTGAATGGGCGTCTTCAGGTTTGAAATTTATTCTCCGAGACAACAGATGTAATCACAGCGAAACCATGTTGGAAGATATATTAATAATTAGAGACAATTTCATATGTTAAATAAATAAATAAACATATTCTTTGCATAATTATTGCATGATCAAGTGCATGATGTGAGCGTCAAGCAACGGAGATACACAACATCGACATAATCAGGAACCTACTTGTACTTTGCCGACTGGGTGGCGTAGTTGGTTTGTCGCTGGCCTTCTGTACCCAAGGTTGCGGATTCGACCCCTGCCCAAGTCGGTAGATTTTCATGTATGCCGAAAATCGACAGCGGCCATATCCTATGATTATGCGGCATGTAAGAAACCCCTTGAAGTGCCCATTTGTCTTGAGTGCTCTCGGCAAAATTAAATTCCCAAGTTCAATTTCGCGTCGTCAGAGCTCAGGTGCCTCGATCTGTTGAGGAAACTGGGCGTCAAAATTACTTGCGGCAATTAGTGTCGCCTATACGGAGCCGCACTAAAAAGCAATACCAGCTCCTAGGGAATGAATTAGGTCTGCAAAGGTAAAAAATGTCAATATGCAGCCCCATTAGAGAGAAAAAACTTGTCAAATGCGATTTTGATCATAGATAACAATGCCATTGTACAGCGTTCTCTGCTCGCTGTACATACATGATGGTTAATTGTATCAATCACATAGTGTACCAACTAAAAAAAGAATAAAAATTTGATAGAATTCCATTCTTTTTTATTTACGATAGAGTTATGTTTTTAGTTCAAATAAAAATATAAATTAAATAAAATTATTTATTTGGAACTGAACTGGAAACCGTTATTTTTAACGGAACGAAGATCGGAACTGAAACGATATATTTTTTAAAGTTGAACTGGAACGAAAACTGGAACAAAAAAATAACGGTTCAATGCCCTGATTATAACACTCTCTAAAAACAACCAACAATTAATTTATTTTTAATAATATATTGTTTTTGAATATTAACAAATGTTCTACCACGTCTTATTTGCAATCGTGCATGCTGATTGAAAATTCAAGTTTTCGAAAGCAAATCCAATTTCTTCTCAAATCACTGCAATAAATCATATTCAGTAAAAGTGGAAATAGACAAGAAGTTTTATGTTCGATAATATAACAATTTTGATTACAGCTCTATTTTAAATAAGAAGATACACATGTTACAATTACTAGTATTGGTTTTGGAAAAATGACAAAAGAAAATTTTCTTCCTTGACGAAACATAGATCCAAAAAGCTAAACTCTCTCGTTTTGGGTTGGATTTTCATGAAACCGTGAAAAAATAGTACATTAAAAACCTACCTTCCTGTTCTTGTCGATAGCGTACACAAATCAAAGGTAAAAGCTGAAAATATTCATAATTTGTTGAGATATTGAAATCCTTGTCCTTGATCATGTATGTATATTAGAATGGCTCCTTGAATTTTAGCAGTTAAAATAATGGTTCTACTTATATTTAAAAAAATAATCTTTTTAAAAAATCTGATATTTGGTCTTTTAAAACAAAAAATTACCAAATAATTTTTTTTTTTAAATTAATTTTAAGGCTTGTTTAAAAAAACACTTTAAACTTTTTTTTTATTTGGAAGTTTTTAAAAAAAAACAATTATAAGAACTCTATATGTGAATTTTGTATACATTATAAATATATGATTTAAAAATGTTTCAACTTCTAAGCAAATATTAAAACTTAAAAAACATTTTAAATACCCAAAAAAAATTGAGAAAAAAAGAAAATTTTTATCAAAACAAACAAGCAAAAACTCCCTGGATAATTGTATTTCAATAGTTTTGTTTTTAAAAGAGTACCTTATATTTTTTTCAATAGAAATTCTTTTTTTCGTAAAGTTCGTTTGTCTCTCTCTTATATTTCTTTTATAATTAATTAGTATATGAAAACACACACATAAATATTTCAAACGAAATAACCAAACATCATGAGCATTTTATTAAATGGTGAACTCTGGAATATTTTTAGTTATTTCTCTCGAATTGAACTGAATTCTCACCAAACAATATTTGCATCAAAAAACAATATGATGCAAAAAAAAAAATACTCCTCAAAAGGGAAACAAATAACATTCAGACTCGCTGTGCGACACCTTTAAAATACTGATTTCGATGAAATAGAAAATTTTCTTTTATAAAATTCATTTAAATTTAAAGCTAATATTGTTTGAATCGAAAAATGACTGAATAGCTTCTAACATTACAATAAGAAATCCTTGATTCCTTAAAGGGGATCAGATTAATTCGAAATAGACTTTGAACATTTGACCATTGCTTACAATTGAATTTAGCCACATTTTGTATAAATTTTCATGTATTTCCTTTTATATACATTTTTTAGTCAAAGCAGTTGAGTCTTATTGATCCTTTTCTTTTTCAGAATTCCATCCGTCACAACTTATCGCTCAATAAATGCTTCATAAAAATCCCCAGAAGTAAGGATGAACCTGGAAAAGGAGGGTTTTGGAGACTCGACCCTCAATACGCTGAGTCTCTAGTGGACGGCATTTTCAAAAAGCGGAGGCCCGCCCAGCGACAAGCGGGCAGCGGAACCTCCAAGAAAGCCCGGCGAGACACCAACAGCACCATCAAACTGAAAGGACAGTCAGACACCCTCACCAGAGTTCTGGAGACTTTCCAACAGGATACCCCTCCTAGTTCAGCCGGTTCGCTCATCTCCCACACTGAGGTCGAGATGCTCGCTGACCTGAAACCCATACAGACTCAGGAACTCTTTACTTACAGCACCAACAACCTGTGCGACTTTCAGACAGACAGGCTGCTAATCCCCTCATCACAGTCTGTTCACACCAAACTGCAGACGTCTCCGTCCATTTCCGATCGTAGCGATGAGGTGCTTCAAGTCCTGGAGCCCATTCCGCACATGGTCAACGGCGGGCTGAGGGTCAATCAGCACGCTACTATCAACGACCACAACACCAGTAACAACAACAATGATGTCTGCTGGAACGACGTCCTTGGAGACCAGGATTTGGAACTCGAAAATCTTTACAAATACAGACCCGAGGATTCGATTTCTTCTGTGGTGAATACAGCCTTGGCTCTCAATGACGACCTCTTTAGTTCGGATGGCAGTAGTTCCGACCTGCCAACAGAGTTAGATTTGGTGTCCGCCGACCAGCTGGATATGGGTGGTGCTACCAATCAGGGCATGCCGACAGCACCGGACTGGTGGGGTTTCCAGCACCCCTCCTTGGACGTCACTCTTACTCCACTGCTCAGTATTTCTGTACCTTTTGGTGGCAACGGGGCTCCGGCCGTCACCAATCTTGGTGGGAACTGCAACAATAACTTCAATAACAATTACGTCCAGAACGCGACCTCCTACGTGTTAGACAGGCCGACCCAACCACAAGATCCGCTCCAGAATCAACCCTGGGCTGAATGTAAGGCTGCCTTGGAAGCAGTCGCTTTCGACCTCGATGACCTCGGAGATCTGGACCCAGTCCATGTGTATTAAGAAAGAGTGTCGTTCTCCCTAGTATTATGAACTGTTCCGTAAATTTCTTGCTTTCTGAGTGCCAGGATTTCCATCCATGGGGCCGGTGAACTTCTTTAGACCATTCAACGCGCACTGTAAAAATCCGAACCTTATATTATTAAATGGACATGATATTTTGTCTAGAATTGTCCTTGCCAAAATTTCTAATTGATATATATTCTGAATGACTTTTTGAATAAGAGCGGCAAAATAGGCTCAAACCATTTCGCTTAGTATATTAATATTTTCTATATACCAGAAAAATCTATCTAATTATTTTCATATTTAACTAAATTTTAAATTCGTTGTTATCCTCAGTTTATTACGTTAAGTAAAATAGCACGTTGATAATTTTTGTTGAAAATGATTTTTTTAAAATTTGTATGCTGCTGAGGACTGGTAAAAAAAAAGAAATATCTAAATTATTCATAAATATGTCAAGAAACGTTAAAAATGGTGGTTATTAATGTACTAATAATCCAATCCGAGAGAGGACGTTACACATCTCTCTTTTTCATTTTAAACATTTTAAAGTATTGTAATTTTTAACGCTTCGAGAACACCCCACATTAAAAAGGCCTTAACTTCAGTGGCTTCTAAGACAGATTCCAAAATGAAGTATAAGTTTCGTAATCTAAACTTGCAACCCTATTTCAATATACCTTTTTCTTTTAGATAATAAGTATGACTATCACTCATTTTATATATATCTGCTCAAAAAAAGTTCACCGACTAACCAGATGGATTTCACTGCTTTTGTGTGTACATAAATTATATAAATACATACAAATTACTTATAAATCTCCATGTAAAATGTCCCGTATAATGTGGTGACTCAGTAGTAAGGCTTCCATGTTGTCCAACAACTATCCCTTAGCTCAGCAAATCAATGTGTATGTATTTAGAAATCTTTTTTTTTTCTCTCTCTCTCTCCTCTCGTAAGTGACAGCTTTCGATTTTGTGAAAAGGGAAGAAAAGGAGTGTAAAAAAACGTTTCATCACAAGACGTAGATTCGATCTAGTATGTAAACAAGTATTCACTGTAGAGCACTTCGCAAAGATTAGAGTCTTTGCAGTGGAGAAATGCCAAAAAGGTAAAGAAATGAATTCCTACCCTCAAAATAAAGACACCAATAAAAAAAATGCGAAATAACTTTTGAATATTAAAAGAAAATACTCCTCATTTGTACATAGAACTGTTTCTTTTCTATTCTTATTCCAAAAAAAAAAATCCCGCTAAAAATTCTCGCCTGTCATAAAAATAAATTCAAAATTTGACGGAAATTTATTTTCTTTGGAATTGAAATTAAAAATTTGTATAAAATTAATTTAACTTTTATTTTTTTTTACTCTCATATTTTGAAATTTGGTCATATTTTAAAATAAATTTCTTTATGTTTCCTCATAAATGTAATTTTTTAAAATTTTGATGAAAATTTCTCGTTTATGATGAATTTTTTCACGATAAAAATCCTTTTAAACTAAGTACTAAGTTTTTCTGATTCGGAATCATTGTTAATATCTTTAAAACTTCATCAGAACTGTTTATTTATCACATTTACAGAATGTTTCTTTGGCAGGATATTTATTGAAGTCCAACTATCATGATAAGATACAGCTTTTGCTAAATTCGTTGATTTTCCGAACACACTTCATCTTTGATTATATATGTACTTAATAAATTTATTAATTTCCTATTTAAGTCCACAACTTTAATAAAAAAATGTTTCAAGCATAAATTTTTGCATTTTCATTCTTTAGTGTAATTTCTAAAATCGTAAATCTCTCATTCCAAATTGTTTATTTTTACTTTTAAGAAGATTTTTAAGAAATGGCTGTCTGTTCAATGAAGAAATTAATAAACATTCATAACATCACACTATTAAAATATTATTTTAATTTTTAAAATGAATAAAATCTAGTTTATATAATTATTAAAAATATTTATGTAATAATTATTTAAGAGTGAAATTTTTTAAATCTTAAGCATCTGATTTTTCGTAAATCAAATTCGTTTTATATATGTGTCCAAAATCTTAATAATAATAAATCCAAAAACTAGTTGATTTTTTTTCATTACCCCTTTGAATAATTTTTTCCCCTGAAATATTTGGCAAAAAATAGAAATGTCCAATATTCTGAAACATTAAACACCCTTCCTGAATCTCATCAAATTGTGAAAGCACAACATTGTATGCAAATAAAGAGATGTTTGTTGGCAATGGGTGTGGTATAATGTTACTCTGCGGCAGTTAGATGGGTGGATGATTGTACTTTCTTTGAGACTTGTTCTGGTACAATAAAAAGAAACAGTGCCATAATGTTACTTTTTATCCTCTGTCCCATATTACGACATCAATTCCTATGAAAATTATCTATTAGAATCAATAAAAGTAAATGAATATTTCTGTTGTAATAAGTATTTTGTTAGAGCATAAGCAACAAAGCATCATAAAATTTCTGTCAAGGAATGTAATAATTTAAGAGACTTGAATATTAAAATACCTCCAGTTCTTTTGCAGATACAGAAAATGTTATATATTGAAGAGTTTTTTATCATACGAAAGTGTAATAAACAGAAGATACAATATAGTTTTGTATCGATCAAAGGGGTTAATTTATTTAATAATACATTTTTTCATATCATTCTGCCATTTAGTTTAATCATCAAATTAAATTAAGAAAAAATGAAAATATTTATTCAGTACAATTGACCAAATACTGAATAGGTCAAGGAAAGAATACTTATATATATAATTTAAGGAAAGCTTAGTTAACACTTAAACATGTGAATTTTTAAAAAAAAGAGTCTATGGGACGTTTTGCAAAGAACAGATTTAGCCAACAAGAGAGGATATATTCATATATATTTTTATATATAGTTCTTTTTACGAATTTAATTCCTACTATAAAGTTTTTAAAAGGAATTCAAATTTTAAATAAAATATAAAATGAAATATTTTTCTTGCCCTGATCGTACATGGCAACTTACGATGATTACGTTTCTGTTTTAAAATTACAATATTGGTAACCTCAGCATTTAATTTTCGACAAATCAGCTGTTTTAAGCAAAAAAAATTTAAGTAAAAAAAATCGCGTTTGATCCAAAAATATGCCAAAAAGAAAGCCAAATTACAAAGAATAGTACAGCTTTCCAGCAACAAAATTCTGAATAATTTGATTCCCTTTTAATACTTCCTCGAAAATTCTTGATTACGTATAAGCTACTAAATTACATTATAAAAAAAATTTCTTTTTGTATGAGTTTTACTGTACTCCAACTCGAATTATAATTGTATGATTGTTTTAACATATTTTTGAAAATGAAGTTAATTACTGGTGAAAGCAGGCGTTTGAAAAGTGATAAAATATAATGGTTGCTTAATTCGCGTTTGATCCAAAAATATGCCAAAAAGAAAGCCAAATTACAAAGAATAGTACAGCTTTCCGCAACAAAATTCTGAATAATTTGATTCCATTTTAATACTTCCTCGAAAATTCTTGATTACGTATAAGTTACTATATTACATAATAAAAAAAAATCTTTAATTTTTGTATGAGTTTTACTGTACTCCAACTCGAATTATAAGCGAAATGCATGATTGTTTTAACATATTTTTGAAAATTAAGTTCATTACTGGTGAAAGCAGGCGTTGAAAAGTGATAAAATATAATGGTTGCTTAAACAGTAGCCACTTGTTGACTAAAGATGTGAGAAATAATTGAAAAACATCATACGTAAATACACAATTATAATCAATATCAATAAAATAACCGGATATATATTGTAGTAGGGGACAGAGGATATTGATAGCCTAAGATATATATGCACAAGAAATAGTCGCAGAGGATTTTCATTGTGTGTTTGATCACTGAGACTGTTTACATAGAGTTTTCGACAGATCGTAAAAATGCTCAAGCTGATAAGGGAGTTAGTTGTATTTAATCAGTATAGTATTTGTAAAAAAAACAAGTCATTTTACCTTTTTGATGTGAGTAGACAGGTCAGAGCTCAACATTTCACGAGAAACGGCAAGTTTCTACGAAACATGTTCAGCACAATGTTTAAATCTTTCTTGAAACATTTCATAAGAACACGCATCTTTTTTCCCGAGTGTGTTTCAAATTTTCTTAACTAATTTTTCTGGAAAATGCGTCATTTCAATACGAATATTTAGTGTTGTTTCAAATTTTTCCGATAGTGTGTGTGTGTACAATGACTTTTCATTCTGAGTGGTGTTTTATGGAAAGACTGTAAAAGATGAAGTGAAAATTTCAAGTAGAGATCGTGAATTGTTTTTATTTTGCTTGAAATGAGTACTTACTGATTGCATTTTTTTACTGCCTTAAAACTTGTTGCACCAATAGAATCCAAATACAGAAATGGAATCTCTAAAAAAAATAAATATGCTTTAATGAAAAAAATTCTTTCTGTGTTGAAAATGTATGATTTTGTATATATTTCATCGTATTATACATAACATAATAAAATAAGTACAGTTTCTAAAAAAAGCATATTTTGTCTAATTACTTAATTCGAATATATTTACTGTAAAAACTAGGAATGTAAAAGAAATATTTGTTTATGCTATTTGTAATCTTAAACCATCATATATATGTATATGAATTATTTAAGTATTTTACTGTTAGTGTATATGTATGCACATTGATTAGGCTTCTGTTGTCAGTGTTAAATTGATTAATTAAATCGAACAAATATTATATTCTAACAGATTCTGACATTTATGCAAATATTTACCTGTGTATAAAATATTTCAGTTTTAATTTTTGGCTAATCTTATATTAGTAAGCCCTCAGTGAAATCCGTCCAACATATGAGTGGTGAAATAAGAATCTAGTATTATATTCTTATATTTTGTATTGATTAACATATTCACAGGGTAAAGTAATTATAAATAATTAGAGCCCCTAAAGACATTACATATAGAATTAGTTTTTCACAGTTTTTTACTACCTTAATTAAATGTGCAAATAATTTAAAAGACGCTTTTGTACAATAAATCGTTTTAAATCTTTTACACCAAGAAGGAACCAAACTCTTAGCTAAGTTTACGTAAGATGACACATTTAAAGTATAAAGAAATAGAGTTTAGAACGAGAATCTTATACAGAACCAAGAACAAGGATTTCTGGAATTACCTCAATTAATGAAAACAAATATTTTATGGAAAGTTTTTGGAGACTTGCAATGGTTTGTAAAAGTTGGGAAATATTTCTCACATTCATTATAAGAAATAAAATGCATTCGGTATTCACGAGTAACGTGCAGTATTTTTGCATGTTTTCAATTGCCTTTTTTTATGTTTTTTACAGAGAGAAAACAAGCTACTTGATATTGTGAAATGAAAAAATACAATGGTCTTTCAATCGCGTGTTTTAGAAGATAGCAATAAAATGATTCTGATTTCCTAAATAACAAAGCATACGCAATTATTGCATTTTAAAATAATTGTTATATAGATACATTTCATTTTTAAATCATGTAATATTTCGTCAATATTCAATACGAAACATATAACTTTCAATAAAGCCATTTATGCAAAACAGCCAAACTATCTAAAATTTTATTTAAGTGCTGCTTTTCACAAATTAACCATATTTTATAAACTAGCTATTCATTACGTTAAAACTGATGCGATTGATTTATTGATTGATTAATAAGAATTTAAATAAATTATTGGAGACACAAACTGCTCTAAAAAAAGATAAGAGAATTAGAACAAAAGAATTAACGAAGGGAAGAAGCTAATACCTTGATAATCTAATATACATTAAAATTTCATTTCCCACACGTATTCAAGAATTTAACTATATTTTTAATAGTCTCATTGAAATCTTAAAAAGTGTTCCAGCTTTGGAATATTTGCATTTATTTAATCATCAGCATTTAAGAGAAAACTGATTTTTCATTATTTAAAATTACACCAAGCCTACTACCATATTTAATTTTTCTACATTTGAACTACCTAACAAAAGCAGATAATATATAAAAAAAAGTTTAAGAAATTAATATTTAAGTGAGAAACATAAATTTCGTATTAAACAAAAATTTCTCATTTCCAGATATAAAATATTTCCATACTAGATAGTAAGTAACTCTATATTAAAATTAAGTAGCATTCATTTATTCGTATTTATTTTGAAATTTATAAGCTTTTCATTCTTACTATTGGATTTTCATTAAAGCTAATTATTGAAGACTGTATAGTTACCAAATAATAAAAGTTAAAACGCATACCTCCCCCTCCCCCTTTTTTATAACATCAAATAATCTATATTAATCATATCTTTCTAAAGTCCTCGATCACCATCCTTTTTGTCATAAAAATACCATGAATGTTAAATGGAAAAGAACGTTGCATTGAAAGATTATTGTATTTTTACATTGATTTTATCTATAATATTGCATGTACGTCAATCCTAATTAAACAAAAGTATTGAAAGGAAAGAAAAATAAGTTTTAAACCTTCACTGTGTACTGTAGCAACTTATGTGGCTCTCTGAACTTATCTTCAAATCTTTAACGAGCATCTCTACTACCGTCCATACTTTGATTTTTGAAGATATTCCAGCACTTCTTCAGACTTTTTGTGCAAAACAATCATGTTTTAAAACTTTGTAAAATAAGAATCTGTTTACGTCCTTGATTTCAAATGTTTTTGTTTGTAGAGAACTTTGCATTCCAATGCTTCATGCTGATTCAATAACTACAAGTGTGTGATTTTTAATAATTGTATTTATTGTCGTTCTAGTTGAGAAATAAAACTGTTATTAAAATTAAAAATGTTTTTTTTTTTCCTTTCTTGTTGATATTTTGAAGTTATGATGGCGTGATTAAATAAAATGCCAAACTATAAATGCTTTTCCTATCTATATATGGGATGTTGGAATATTTTTGTATGTTTGTTACTATTTATTCATTAATTATATTTAATTATTCCAATAAAATAGTATAGTAAAAATAAATCACATTCTCATAAATTACACCATTTCAGGTGGGATTCTAACCCACGCCCTTTGGATTAGAAGTCCAACGCGAGATCCATTGCGCTACAGGAACACAACGAGCGATTTTCCTTTCTATATATGCTGTTAGACTGTTATTTTTGTTTGTTACTTTCTATTCATTTTTTAATTTAATTAATGAATTAATATTCGAAGAAATTGTATTAACATCAAGTGTGTGTCCTCCACTACAAGTTTAAAAAAATGTATTTGAACTTGAATGGATGAATAGAAAGTATTTTATTAACGATTGAAAATTTCAAAAAGATATACATATATATATATATATATATATATATATATAGGGAGAGAGTGAACTAATAGTAGGAATTGAAAAATATAACGTACTTCATCCAGTGGCGTAACGCACTCTCCCGCAACCCCTTATAGCCGGAGATGGGTCAAAACCTAACAGGCGAGAAGTACGTGCCATTTGTAAGATCCGGCTTGGGGGTCCAAAACCTGACTTTGCAGGGGTGCCCTAATACTCACCGCGTTACGCCACTGATTTGATAGTATAATATGTAAATGGAAGCAGTAGCAGCTAGAAAACAGTTAAAAAGAGCATCAATCGTAAATTCAAAAAATAAACCTAAAATTTTGAAAACCAAAATAAAAAATGGAACCAAACAGCAAACGGTGAGAGACTATTATATGACCATATATGTTACCGTTCGAGGTATAATTCAGTTATTTCATAGAATAACTAGATATTTCATGAAATAACTGTACAAGTCATTTAAAGTATATATTAGATGAAAAATTTAATACTTTACCCAGTTATTTAATAAAATATCTAGTTATTCTATGAAATAACTAATGATAGACCATTAAAAAAGTGAAAAATAAACAATTTTAAATTTATTTAATAAATTAACTGATCCTAAATAGCTAAAATTTCTCGAAAAATATATTTTATCCCTGTTGCGTATGTTTAATCGACAAATAATAAGGAAAAACAAGTTATATAATTTATTATTGCGCATATTGCTAACAGAAAGAGAAAAAAAATATGTTACAGAAATAGCTATATATTTAAATATTACCAAAAAAATACATTCTTGAAGAAAAACTTGCTTTATTAAAACATTGTATGAACTTTTTCCTACAAAAATGTAAGAGAATATTAATTTAAATTTTACAAGATACCTTTATTTTACTTTTCATTATTTATTAGAGCAAAGATTGTTGTGATAACACTTTGAATTGCATTGCATATCATTTTTGAAATAAGCACATTTTTTACTAATATACATTTTTTTATACGATCTTTTTTTATATCGTTGCCCAGTCCCTCAAATTTGAGCTGTTACAACAGTAAAAGCGATATGTCATAATTCGGAACTTCAACGAAAATTAATTTTCGCTCACAAAACCTAAATTAAAATCTAGAGCATAGGTTCTCAACGTGGGCGATAACGCCCCCTTGTGGGCGTTTGAGACTTTTAGGGGGCGGTAAGAAATCCAGAGTAAATTAGAAGGCGTTGAGATGGCACGGAGGGGCTTGGGCAGATTAACCAAATATAGTCTAAAAAAGAAAACACTCTGATTATTCTTTCAAAAGTAAACTTTAACGCTGTTTACCTTATGTTGATTGTATGTATTCAAATCATTTCTATATTACATGTACGAAAATTCACATATTTCAGTAGTTCGGGAAATGGATGAAAAACTTAAATATTACATTACATTCAGAACTAGATTAAAAGGAATGATAGAGTGCATTTTAATTTCTGTAGTGCACGTGTTGTCTTCGTCTGTGAGCAGTAGGGAAACTGTTTCGTCCACTGGATTTCATTACGAATATTATCCAAGAAACATAATAAAATATATTAATCAGGAATTTTGTTTTGTTTAACATTTATAAACCCCGTGCACCACGCAATGTATGACACGGGGCCATACAACACAGACAGAAGAAAGGATTACAACACAAACATCCATGCCTTCTCCGGGATTCGAACCCAGTCCCTACGGCACCGCAGTCAGCTTCACTGACCGCTATACCGGATGGGCGGCTATTAATCAGGAATTAACGTGTGATTCTTTAAAGGCTAAAACTGTCAATTTATTTTTATCTTCGTATCATCAAAACCCCTGCCTGTCTTTATAACAGGTAAGCTAAAACTTTTTTTTATTCCACTCTTTTAAATGAAGAAGAAATTCAGTAGCGTTTCAATTCCAACAATATATCCTATCTATGACTAAAATATATAATATTACACAGTTAATTATATTTGTGGCAACAGCTATTTCAGATTCGCAAATAAAAAAAAAATAAATTAAAAAGTATATTCTATTAGTTTTAGGATATGTTTTAAAACTTAACTCTTGTTTTCACAATGTACTAAGTACACTTTTATTCCTCAAGAGTGGGAGGGGGCGGTATCGAAATATTCATTAGAAAAAAGGGGGCGGTATCGAAATATTCATTAGAAAAGGGGGCGATATCGAAACATTCACTAGAAAAGTGGGAGCTGGCTCAAAAAAGGTTGGGAACCTATGATCTAGAGTACAATTGTTTTAATCGGCCATCTCTTGCTGCTAATCGGAAAAATCCTTCCCAAAACCTGCAAAAGGTTGTTGAGTTTAAGAAGAAGAAAGCTGCTATAAATTGTTCAGAGTTTCGAATGCCGTATTTAATACTTTAACGAACAAGTAATCTCTAATCTATAGAATACCTAGTTAAATCATAGAATTGAATAATTTCATATACTTTAACTGATTTGTCTAGTTATTTCATGAAATACCTAGTTAGTCTATGAAACAACACGGATTTTACACTTTAACGGAAGCATATATACTTCAACAACAGTGGAGTAACATACACGCCAGCATCGCGGGGGGAGGCACAGGAGTCTAGACGGCCCCAAATCTGACTTTGCAGGGGGGGGGGCTAATATTCTCCGTTACGCCATTGTTCGACAATCAGATAATTTTACATAACGCTAATGATTTTCCTGGATTTAGTATCTGTTTATTCGATTTCAAATGCGACGCACAAATACAGATTAAGTAAAACAACTTGTTCTTGCGATAAAGTGCTTTTAATAAGACGAAAAAGAATCCTAGTTAAAATTCAATAACTTCTTCATGACATTTTTACGAAACAAAGAGATGCTTCTAAATATTCATCTATTTGGAACATTAAAAAAAAAAGAGTTATTGTCTAAAAGAAAAGGGGTAGTCATTAGTATAATACAAATATTTAAATTAGTTTTAGCAGAGTTTTATCAAGGTACATAAATATTTTAATTTCCAAAAATATGAAAAAAAGTTTATTTGAAAGAAGAAGAAAAATGTTCGATAAGAAGAAAAATTACGACAAAGAAAAAAGTCATAAAAGTAGTTTAAGTGGGATCATATGTGATACAAAAGTTTCCCATTTTTAAAAAAAAATCTGGAAAACAAAGATGACTCTGAAATCGGTTGTATTACATACTCGACAAATTGAAATGCATTCTATGATTTTATCTCTTCTACTCAATAGATGGCAGCCCAGGTCTACAAGGGATGTTTTTGATTTAAACAAGATTGCTGTTAGGTTTAGAGGTAAATTTTCTTATTTGCGTAATTAGAAGAAATGAAGAGTCAAACGGGGGGGGGGGGGCGAAGAACTGGTATAACGAAAAGCAGGAGAAAAAATTAAAAGTAAAAATTAATGCAAAAGAGAAAACTGTTGCTGTCAAAAGCTGAAAACAAAATGCAGAAAAACTGATCGAGGCGAGACATTTTCAGAGAAAGTACTTATGTTCAACAATGTCCTAAGACTTCTACAGGCCCTGGATCTCTAAGCTAGACTCCATTTGAGACCTTTTTAATAGAGTATAAAGTAGGGGTGCTCAACCTTTTTTCCTGCTGGGCCGCATACACATGACAGATATTTCGCGCGGGCCGCAACATGAGGTTAATGGAAAAATTCATCAAAATATTGTGTGTGGAAATGTGGAATATTGATCAGAATATTAAAACTCATTTTTGGCTTTTAATACTATAGTAATCTCTATCAAACAAAAACACTAAAAAAAATTCGGTTTTTTGCATTTTTTACTGAGTTATGGGGTAGCTTCTGTTCCCTTTCATTTATGATCAAGCTCTTAGTTAACTGCTGTCATACAAACAAAGCTGCTATGCCATTTGACAAATTGATTTTTTTACAGTCTCCCTTATTTTTATTTCAAATAATTATGTATCAAGTGCAGAATGGCAACAAAGAGGAGTTTTGACTAAATTCCAGACTGAAATCAGTATATTATTAGTTTATAATTAAAATTACCTGTAAAATAGACACTACTCCAGTTCAGATCACTACTTCACTGCTTTTTGTTGTTACTATCCGTTACAGTTACCAAATGGGGAAAAAAATCCTGCAATTCGTACCCGTCCGACATCGACAGCAAAATTGTTACATCTGATTGTTTGATTGACAAAATTTCCGCTACACATTTTTAATACATTGTTCTTAAATAACTGAATTTTTTTGTACAAAGGGCATTAAGTGAACTACTCAGAAAGACCGGAGTGCCACATGCGGCCTGCGGGTTGAGTATCACCATTTGGTACTGTTTGTTATAATGCTTATATATATATATGATCATTAATTTCATAGATTTATTTGATTAATTTCAAGCGATTAATTTGATCGTTAACTAATTGATTGCGGGGGAAACACTACTAATTTCAATCGATTCTATATTTTAAGAAATTTAACCACTCCTATATATACACTGGTGTGCAAAAATTAAGGACGAGACGGTTTTTTTCAATATAACTTTGTACAAAAGCATTCCAAATCAACACATTTAATACCGTAAGATCCCCAATACGTAAGGACATGAGTAATGTAAGCAACACTTACTAAAAGAGAAATCAGAGGGATAAAAAGAAGCTTTATTGAAAAAGTAGCACGGAGCGCAATGCGACTGAAGGCTGAAACATCCCTGTGATGGGTGTCCAGCAAGAAATATCCGGTCTTTAGTAGGGGATATGATCTCCCCTGACTGCTAGGCAGGTTTCACAGCGTCTGCCTATGCTGAGAATGAGGGTGTCAATGAGTTGTTGAGGCATTACTGCCCATTCGTCTTGCAGCGCCAATCGAAGCTCCGGAATCGTTACTGGTGGTAAGGTACGAGCTGCCAAGCGTCTGCCTAGAAAATCCCATACATGCTCGATGGGATTGAGATCCGGAGATCGTGCCGGCCAATCCATACGTTCAATATCCTCACTCTCTAAGAGCTGTTCCGCAGCTACTGTGCGATGACATGGTGCATTGTCGTCCATGAAAAGGAACTGCGGACCCATAGCGCCTCTAAAAAGACGCACATATGGAAGAAGAATCTCGTTACAATAACGGGTCCCGTTGACTGAACCTGCGTCGAAGATGTGAAGGATGTGATGATTGCGGCTTCCCCGCTCTCTCCAGATGAGTATGCGATGAGAATCGCTACTCAGACTGAATCTGCTCTCATCTGTAAAGAGTACTCGTCCCCATTCATTGTCTCTCCAATTCCGGTGTTCCCGGCACCACAGAGAACGCCTTCTCCGATGGGCAGGCGTTAGAGGTACACACCGTACAGGGCATCGTGCAAACAGACCACCACCGTGCAGTCTTCTGGCCACGGTAAAACGCGATATCGGTCGTCCAGTCGCCTGTGTCGTGTGTCTAGCGATTTCTCCCGCTTGTTTCTTCTGGCCTGTAAGGCAATATACCGGTCATCTGCGGGTGTGGTTCCTCGTGGACGACCACTACTGAACCCCCGGATAGCTGTTCCTGTACTTTGAAATTGTCTCCAAAGTCGTGAGACGATGCTGTGAGCAATTCCGAACTCTGCAGCCACACTTGTCACACTGCGACCTTCCTCCAACTTCCCAATGATTCGACCTCGGGTAAAAGCATCCAGATGTCGTCTAACAGATTGATTATTCGCCATTTCTCGCTGAGGCAGCAACTCGGTGTGATTTTAACTGCTATACGGTGTGCAATCTCTTTGCCAGAAATACTAATCTTACACCGACAACATGCTTTACTACTCAGACACTCCCCCATTACGTCTACCTGCATATCTGCGCATGTGCTACCGTACATCACCTCACTTAATCTCCTGATTGGTCTTACTGTCCGCTCTGCCTCTTCGTTCAGGTGATATGCTAATTTTTCGACTTCGTCCTTAATTTTTGCACACCAGTGTACTGGACGCTATTGTTGTAGTTCCAAGTTCTTTTTTTGTGTGTGTGTGGTGTGATTTTTTTCTGTTGGATAATGAATATTTCAGAAATTTTTCGTGAGTACCAGGATACCACTTTGTAAAAGAGGAGGAGGTTTCAGCGTTTAATTATTATGTACTAATAGGTTTACCAAATTCGCACGTTTGGACAATATTATTTTCTAAGGAATAGGATTTCTTTTTTTTTTTTTTTTTCAATCTTAGGGTTTTTTAGATATTGGCCTTTATAAAATGTGTTGGAGTCATAAGAATGGTTTCTTAAAAATGCAATAAACTGGACCACCAAATTTTTTATTGTGGATTTTACTGCCACACATACAGATGGTCGTTCACACTTTATGGAATCTATTTTGTAATTAATTTTCTTGTTTGCATTTTGAGATAAAAATTTGGCAACTTCAGAATAGCCATCTGCTAAGTTTTTCTTTTAACTGGAATGTAAAACAAAAGATTTATTTTAAAAATGGCTCCCAAAAATGATATATGGCTCGAAGGTTACGTAATTACGCTTTTCAAGGAGAAATATTCGTATCAACAAATTAAAAAGCGATGTAAAAATCTCGGTTATTGCATTTCAATCAAAGGTATTTATAAGGGGTGATCATATGAAAAGGTACGAAACGGCATAAAAATGAAACAGTTAAATATTTGCATATTCCGCCATGGGAGAATGTAGCGAGACATCTCGGGATGCCATTGGAGGCTCTGACTGGGATCGGATCATGCGCGGGAGTCCGCATGTGCAGGAGAGAGCAAAGGCTCTTATAAAAAGCGGCGTCAAAATGATGCGGTAGTCCGTATGAGGACAAAATGGCGCTCGCGTTGCAAAATTCGACGATTGAGGAGCAGCGAAGTGTTATCCGATTTCTGACAGCGGAAGGTGAGAAACCGGCAGCTATTCATCGGCGGATGGTGACCGTTTACGGGGAGAAATGTGTCTCTGACAAGTCTGTCAGAAAATGGAGTGCCTGTTTTCGTGTAGGCCGTGAGAGTGTGGGTGATGACAGAGACCAGGTCAGGCAAACACTGTCATCACGAGCGATCTCATCGATAAGGTGGACGACCTAGTGAGAAGTGATTGGCATGTCATATTGCAAATGTTGGCGCTGAAGGTGGATGTCAGCTATGGAACCGTGTGGACAATTGTTCACGACAGGTTACGATTTCGGAAGGTGTGCGCCGCTTGGGTTCCGAAGCAGCTCACCGACCAGCAAAAGAAACTGCGTATGGGACTAGCACTGCAACATCTGTTTCGGTATCAGGAAGACCCCGCTTTCATTAAGCGGATCGTCACAGGTGATGAGACCTGGTGCCATCACTACGAGCCAGAGACAAAGCGGGACAGCATGCAGTGGAAGCATGCGTCGTCACCTCCCCTTAAAATGTTCAGAGCCGTGAAGTCAGTAGGCAAGGTGTTGCTCACTGTCTCTTTCGACGTTCAAGGTCCGCTACTTATGGAATTCCTCGAGCACAGAAAAAGCATTAACTCCGATGTGTACTGTGAGACACTCCGACGCCTACGCAGGTCCATCAAGAACAAAAGACCGGGGCTGCTCACGGAGGGTGTGGTACTGCTCCATGATAACGCGCGTCCACACGTCTCCAGAGTCACACAAATGGAACTGGACAAGTTCCAATGGGAGACGTTGGACCATCCGCCCCATAGTCCGGACATGTCGCCCTGCGATTTCCATATGTTTGGTCCACTGAAGAAACACCTGAAAGGGAAGCGCTTCAACCCGGACGACGTACTCAAGGACACTGTGAAGGACTGGGTCTCGTCATAGCCACAGGAATTCAGGGAACAAGGAATCCTGCGGCTTGTTCATCAGTGGGATCGTTGTGCTCAGGCCTATGGTGTATATTTTGAATAAAGTCTACATTTGTACCCACCGTGTCGTTTCGTACCTTTTCATTTGATCACCCCTTGTATAATATATTTAATTTGAAAGGGAAAAAGTGTCTAGTAGAAAGTAAAAATGAAAACATGACCACAAAACTTCATCCTAAGACTTTTCAAACTATCAAGGAAGTTAAGTTTGTGATCCTCAAAGAAAATCCGCCCACTCAAAAGATTCATTGCATGGAAACTAGGAATGTCTTCTGAAACTGTAATTAAAATCATTCATAAGGATTTAAAGTTAAAATAGGTGTTTAAACCTAAAGTTTGCCTCCTTTTTTAAAACATATTGCTGGGAAAAAAGCAAGTTGTAGAAAATTATGTAAAAAAAAAAAACTAGCTGCTGAAAATGGAAATTTGTGGCAACACTCGATAAGGTATGGGTATATTTAAGTGACTGTAGTGAAAGAACATCATTTTTTTATTGCTCAACTGATGGGAATGACTTTACGAAATGGCTTCGTTAATGTGCAGTAAAGTTCCCAAAGGGGTTCATGATAGTTGCAGGATTTTCTAACAACGGCAAATTAAGAATTAAAAAAATCTCAAGTAAAGCTAAAATTAATTCATTCTATTATCAGCAAACTATTTAGAACCAATTTTTGAAGAAGAAATTCCAATTTTATATGGAAAAGATATTCTGATCAAGTTAAGCTTCATATGGACAAAGCCTCTAATCACACGTCTAAGTCAACTACATCGTATATAGCACAGAAAGAATCAGAAACAGGAATAAAGTGTATTCCATTTGATGAAATGCTTGTACAATCAACCTACGTTTCTGCAGTGAACTTTTGTGCTTTCTGTTTATTTAAACTAGCCTTAGGAAAATGGCATTTAAAAACACTGAGGCAGACTTTGGAAAACGGTTCGAGTAATGGAGTAAAATTTGTATGACAGTAATTAGAAAAAGTTTACTTTCATGAAAAATTCGAGCTAAGCTATTGTCAAGAATCATGGCTATCAGATAAAAGCAAATTTCCACAATAGTACGGTATTTATTGATAAAAATTAACTATCAAAATCGTTTCCATAAAGTGTGAACGACCTTCTGTATTAATAAATCTGTCAAGCACTATTCCTTATTTAATGATAGCAAATGCGAATTTCCGCTGTGTTTTACTTATAATAAATGATTTCAAAATTTTCCTCAGATTTCACAATAACTCATAGCCCTTTTTAATGTTAATCTTAATGACAAATGATTTTTTTTAAAAATTTTATCGCATTTCTTGATTTTATTTTGGCGTTTTGAAATTCCTCATACTGAATTTCTTTTTCCTAGTAATTACACTCTTTGCCTCCATTTTACATGGAAAAGGTACGTACGTTCTCTCTTCTTACGTTTTTAAATATTTTAAAAGGTTGTAATTCTACAGTCCTCACTTAACTTCATAAAGTTTTAGTTTTTTTACAAATTGTTTTATTAGTGCTAGGCAGCCGTTTTGAATAAAAAAGAAAACAATTTTCCCTCTAAAACCTATCAGGCACAATTTTAATCGTTTCAAGCAGGTCTGTAGTAGGAAGCGTACCAATAAAAAATTAGTCCCTATCTAAATGCAAAACATTATATTTTCAAGAAAAAGTGAAAATATAAAGAAAAACAATTTTTTCTTACATTATACAATTGAAGTGGCGCGCTTATCCGGAGGACAGAACCACGGACCATTGGATCCAAAACCGAGTAACTTAACTACTATACCAAAATGATCACTTTAGTTGAGGTTGTTTCTGACTTATATAGATGATACCGCTACACATACTACTGATTAATATCTGCTTGTTCGACTTATATCTTTTTTTTTTCATTTAAATTCTGATTCTGAACTAATAGATAGTAAATTGGATGATAATTAATTCTGATAATCTAATTTTATGAAATATTCTGATTTCCTATTTAAATATCTTTATTTCTGGCCTTGAAAGATAATTTTCTAACAATACATTTACTCTCAAAAATTTGTTTCATATCAGCGTGACCTTCTTGTGAAACTTTTTAGTTTGTGATAGAATTACTTTTTTTAAAGGTATTATATAAGTATATATATATATATATATATATATATATATAAACAGTTTTAAAATTTCACAAACATCTATCAAATATGATCACTAAGAAATATTTCTTAGAAAAACCAACATGAAAAGAAAGGTGACCTGAAACTCAACGTCAAGTGGTCATAAGGTGAAAGAAGGAGTCATATCAGTTCTGGGGGAAAAAATTTTAAAAATTCCGTATCATTTGGTTAAATGATGACTAGCATATTTTTAAAAATGTGGAAAAATAACACCCTTCATCACGTTAGGTAATGTGACTACTAATTTCCCAATTTTCCATCACATTGGGTAATGTGACCACAAATTTCACAATTTTAGAGCGATTTTTTTTACTAACGTTATCTTACACAAAGCATTGCTATTAACTACAGTCAGAAATTGAGCAAAACACGTTGCTGGTTTAATTGAAATTAATGTAGTATAAGTCGGTTCAAGAAATGTCACCATAAAAAGAAAAATATTTTATATATACTAATTAAGCAATTTTTTGAAAAAAGAAAAAACGCCTCATTTAGTTAAGATTCCAAAATGGTGCAAAATTTGCTTCTTTTCTATTCATGTAACAACAAACATGAGGTTCTGGGACCTTATCATTCATCTGCTCTTCGTCCATGCATAGACAAGGAAGCCACTCCAGTGATGCCTCTCAGAAAAAGGGGAAGACCCAAGAAAGACAACTCTGCTGGTTCCTCATCGAGGACGATACCTAGGAACCAGAGGGGGAGTGTAACGAATGGTAATAGAGCGCCCTCTACTGGCCATGTGAACACTTAACTAGTCAGCTTGACGCCTCGGGGAAGGAAGGATGTGCCAATGTCCACCCGCGCAAACCCCTTACTTGTATAGATTTTTCCTGTTTTTATGTAATTGTAACTGTGCTCAACTAGAATGTACCACCAATTAAAATTATTTGAGCTAGCCGCCGGAGTTATTCTTGAGTATCGGTTATATTCATAGAAATTGACATTTTTTTTTACATAAGGACTTATTTTCGAGAAACTAAATCTTTAGTGTGTAACTCAAATCAAGTGATAGACTTAAAAATAAAATAAAAAACAAATTTATTGTGGATAAACAATTCTTAAAATACAGGACACAGCACTAAAATTAGCACAATAAATCCCAGTTTTTCACTTTTTCTACAGCGCTCGCACACAACTCTATCAGTGTCTAAAAATACAAGTACCGAAATGTTAAAAGTTATCCGCAAGCACCTCTCATCCTCTTTAACAGCCGAAATAATACTGGCTCAGTTTCAACGAGCGTTTATTTATAGTCTAAACGGCTACCTTCGAGCACTCACACGAAAAGTCCGCTTACGTATAGATCGCGATGTTATACATTTTCCAGTAATTTCCAGAAGAATCCATATGGTCGCTAAGTCACCAAAAAATGGTCGCCAACACGACTAAATTCGATGTAAGGGACGGTGTTGCTTGCGAATATTACAATTTTTATCGCAAAATAAATGCAACAGAAAGTAATATTAATGTATCAAACATCCAGATATAAATTATTTACACATTAATTTAAGAAAAATTAAGCATTAACAACACAAAATTCGTAACAATACTTTAATGATTAAATGCTCGAAGTGTTGGCATCTTTTCAAAAGCGATCACTTGATGAATCGTAACTAGCCAGACAAAATTTTTAAACATTTAATTAATTAAAGTATTACAAAAAAAAATCCCGTTTAATTTTTATTATTTAGTTTGAGTGCGTTACGAACTAAGATTGAGTCAATGCTTAAGTAATGAAGAAAGTTTAAGAAATGAAGTCAATGCTTGTGTATTAATTCTTAAGAGACTATAAAATAATTTGAAAATGATATAGTTAGCGATAAATGCAGAAACTAAATAAATAGTTCCGAATTCAAATTGCCCCAAGTTTCCCCCGGTAAAATATCGTTATCGCTGGGAATATTTACCTCATTTCCTATAAAACATGAATAAGACACAAATGTTCTTGTTATCACTTTTATTGAGGCTGATTTCTGAGAGCATATTTTGTAATGGCTCTCAGTATAAGTATATGTTGCAACAAATCACCTAAAAAAAAGAGACTGTCGAAAGCCGCATATTTTTTTAAGTATTTAAAAAAAGTATTTTTTTAAGTATTTTTTATATTTTAAAAAAGCAGGATGCTTGGTTGTTTTAAACATTTTCAACTCTCGCCAAACAAGCGCCGACAAGACAGTAATCTGAAAAGGCATTTCTTAGCTTGTCAATGGTTTAGCAGAAAGCATGCGCAGGCTCTAATTGTTACTTAAAACTGTATCACAATGCGGAGTTCCTGCACTGGTAAGTGTGTGTGTAGATTAAACCAGTAGAGAGCAAGGACGGACTACGTTAATTTAAGAGCTTTTAATTTTCTCTAGACATCAAACTTAAGTAAAGCAATAGTTGATTGATAAAAGTTATGAATAACAGAAATTTTGGTTGAAAAACCACGAGGGAGTATCCCTGCTAAAATCTGAAACATACCCGTAGGGCGTTCAGTCTTTCTGACGAGATTGGCGGCCAGACGCTCGCACTTGGCGATCAGAAATGTGCGTGTGCGTCAACAGTGAAATTTTACGATAAAAAAAAAAAGAAATCTGATACATATCATAGCAACATACCAACAAGAACATGCCTTTTTTTTAAAAAACTAACCGGACAACATGAAAGACGTCAAATGAATACGTACGAGGGGGGGTATCACGTGTAATACAAGAGGGTAACCTCACAAAACCAATCAGTGACAATGACATCAACAAGAATGCAAAAGTCAATTAGCATATTCGATGTATTAAATGGACAGATGTGTAAATATTTAACAAATAAAATAGCTACACTACTCAAATGATAAAGTTTTAAACTACAGAAGACACGACATAAAGTGAAAGGTTTTTTTTTTTTCAACACTAATGAAAGCAGCTGTCCAGCAGCGAAAATGGAACTTACTTTCTGGATTACTCTGATAAATTTACTTTCAATATAAAAAAAATGTTGAGTTATCAAATTGAACAGTTGTCAAATTTCAAATTTTTGGTAAAATGGAACAAAATAATATGGAGCATTTATAGATGCTTGTGGAGAAATCTATGTCTCTTATGTATATACTAGAGAGGCACAAAATGTCATGAGGAAGTGGAAGATAACTTAGAATAGCGGCCTGCCAAGAGTCAGAAAATCAGCTTTGAACAAAGATTTCAGCCCACAGCGCGATCAAAGATTCGTCTTGCATTTTTCACTATTAAGAAAACAGAATTCCTTTATCATGAAAACAAAGATTTTCGATCAAGATATCATGTGTTCAGTTTAGAGGACGAGATCACAAAAAGATTTCAAGAACATTGAGCCTAAATTCAATTTTCTCAGTTATCCCATTGCTGCATATATTGATACAGAATCTAAGAAGTTACAGTTTGAACTTGCAGTCAGATCACAGTGTGAGTGAGTGAATATTAACGTCGCACTGTTCAGCTACACGAGGCCTTTTGTCGACGGACCTCGTAATTTTGAACTATGGTCAAGTGACGATGACGATACTTGAGCTGGCACACACCCTTTCTAACTACCACACCACCGGGAGGACGTTTGAGCTCTCGACAGATATAACGTGCATCGATCCCCTACATGGCGCATCTTTAGTGGTACTGGGCTCAAACTCATGACATGCCAGCCACGATCCGATACCTAGACCACTGGGCTACTGCGGCCCCCAGATCACAGTGTAAAGGAAATGTTTAGTGCTTTGACACTGACCTTTACAAATCTTTGTCAGCTGAAAAGTTTCCATGTATGAAGAAATTTGCTGGGGAATTGTCCTTTATATTTTAGTTGACATATATTTGCGAGCATAATTGTTCTTGCATGAAGCACTGTAAGAGTAAATATAGATGCAAGTTCAATCAGATGACATAAACTTGCAGACTGTCATAAAAATTAAAAAAAGCAATCTCAATTATGATTTCAAAAATTAAAAAAAAAATTGTGGAAAAGTATGGCAGGGTACACATTTGTCTCATTAAACTGATTCTAAAATTAAGTGTACATGCAGCTATAGATAATGTGCAATTAGCACAATAAGGAAATGGAATAAAACTACCACTGCTTTATTTAACTTATACAAGGTGTGGTTATTAAATAACGAAACTGAAGCTGTTGCAGTAAAAGTAAGCATGCGTCAAACACCAGCAACCAACTTCTATGTAACGTGAAGCCTTTTCTTCCAAATGCAGTGCTTCTTGTTTCTATAAATAAATCTGTATTGCCGTAGTCATTGTTTGCATTAGTCATTTTTTTTTTTTTTTTTTTTTTTTTGCTATACCAGAAAAATGATAAATAACAATAGAGCAACGAACTGTTGTGAAATTTTACGTGAAATTTGGAAAACTACTAGAAGACTCCATCTTCACCAAGAGTCGTAAGTGCTTGAATGAATAAATCAAAATCCGAAGTAATGAAGCTCCCCCCCCCCAATATTCATGGGATTGTGTACCTTCATTTGGTTACTAAACATCAAACTTTTAATCAATATCACTACCTTCATGTTCCTGCTGAACTCCGTAAAAGAATAAAGAAGAAACGACCAAAGTTCTCCACCAAGGCAATGCGCCAGCTCATTTCGCAGTGTTTGTCGAGAGGATTCTAGCCCCAAGTACAGCATCCCAGTACAAGAACATCTGTTTCATTTGCTGGACCTTGGCCCATGTAATTTCTATTTGTTTCCTAAGGTGAAATCTGCATTAAAAAGAACAAGATTTCAGTCCGTTGAAGCTGTGAAAGAGAAAGTGACATAATTCCTATAGGAGCTGACACAAGACTTCCAACACTGTTTTAAACAATAGAAGATTTGCATGGAGCGTTGCAGGGGTAGAGGAGAAGTGTATATTGAAGTTAATAATAAGTACATATATATAGAATCAAAATAAAATGTTTTATAGCATCCCTCTTGTTATTTAATAGCCCCACCTTGTATTTACTATTTTTTATAATGAATGCAATTATTTTAAAAGATGTGACCTTCCGGTATCCTCAGCTCCCCCAATGTGGTCTGCAAGTCAAAACAAGTTGCCCATCCCTGACTTAGAGAGTCAAAGAAAATGTGAAAAAAAACCAGCCAGATTTTTTGAGCAGACTGTCAACAGAGTGCCTGAATGGTACCTGAAACTGCTAATATTAACAAAGACACTGCACGGAAATATTTGCAGGAGGATCTCCACATGAAAAATTTGTGCCAAAATGGTTTTATAACAAGACAACGCTCCTTCCTAAACAGTGATTTCAATTAAATAGTTTTGGGTCGAAAAATAGTTTGAAACATTAGAACATCCTATATATTCCTGACTCAGTAACTTGTGACTTTTTCCTTTACCCAAAAATAAAATCTGTACTAAGAGAAATTTGTTGAGTCATTGCAAGCAGTCAACTTTTACATAGATAGATAAGTAACCCTCTATTTTAGTTTGTTAATACATAAGATAAATAAAAATCATAAGAAAATACACAACAATGAGTAGTTTTTTTTTTTTCCAGAATTTTATGGAAATAGAATAAAATTATTCCCATATTTGTTATTACCAGGCATTTGTTTTCATTTGCTCAAAAATACTTTATTATAACAAAATATTATACAAACAATGTGTGAGGAAACACAATATATTATTACACGACACAATAAACTGAAATAATAACAGAGAACAGCCTGCAAATATTTTACTTTTGGTGTCAAATGATTTGATAGTTGGTCCCCCCCCCCTTCTTTTTTTCTAAACATTCTAATTTATGTAACTACTTACAGCATATGTTCTATTTTCAGATACCGCATAAAAAATGCACATAAGCTTATAATTGAATATGACAATCACCAATTTTAAAATGAGGGAAAATGCTTCCCTCCTTTTAAAATTGGTAAGGTTAAAACAGTAATGGTTTGAAGTGAAAACTAATGGGGAAAACATTGAAGAAAAACAATATACTTCCCATACATGAAAATTAATCCTTTTTTTAAATAAATAACATTACATTTTATAGACAGATCTCTTATTTTCAGAAATCAACTATGTATATATAATCAGCTTCTAAGTGACAATATAAATGCAAAACAATTATTATAATTTACATAAAGCTCTTTTGAGAAAGTGAATATTAACATTGCATTGTCCAGCTACTCGAGGGCTTTTAAAGCTCTTTTGAAAGTGAAAAGCAAGCATTTCAAGATGTATAATACTTGTCTGTTGAGATGTTATTCAATAAAAATCTAATAACCTTACGAAATAAGTATTTTGTTATATTAATCAAAAAATGCTACACTTATTCTAAAAAAATTGTATGTCTATTTGTTTGGTATGTTCCTTTTTTAAAATGAATCAATTATGCTTGCATAACAAATGAGTAGATTTTTTGAAAAATCTACAAATTAAAGAAATCTTCTACATCCAAGATTTTTCAAAATATGATTACAAAAAAAAAAAAAAAAAAAAAAAAATCACTTATCTTCACTGATAAAATATCTAAAGCAAGTGCTTCTTTTTTTAAAAAAATTTTCATTTGTTTGGAAAGAATCAGTAAAAATAACATTTAGAGATGGTGAGATTTTTAAGTACTTTTCATGAAACAGACGCTTGGAGTAGAAAATTAATAAAACATAATTTAGTAAAAAAAGGGAAATACAAACAAAAAAAAAAGAACACAAAGAACAAAACATTATACATTAAAAAGTGAATTTTTCAAAAACTACAGTTTTTTCATGATAGGATAGATGAATTAAAATAAAATACAAAAACAGCATAAACTGTAAAAATGAGTTGCAATATTTTAATTTTTCCTGCAATAAAAAATACTTAAAAGACATTTAAAAATGCAACCACCAAATTAAAAAAGCAACAATTGGAATTCTTATTTGTTGGCTAAAAAATGGCTAAACCCAGAACTCTAGCAGTTATTTAAAAAAAATTTATAATTATAACTTCATTTTCTTCAGTTTAAAAAGTATTATATTATCAACACTTTTACCCTACTTTAAAAATTCAACTAGGATTTTTTTTTCCTTTTACCAAACTATGTTTTGTTTTGAAATCAGAAAAGAAATCAAATAAAATATAAAAGAGAAATTTATAAATGATGATCATTGACAAAAAAAAAATAGTATTTGAAGCTTAATACCAAATTTAACTTTAAAAATAAACAAAAACTGCAATAAAATTGTTTTATTTATATAAATAGTTATAAATGAAATTCATAACAAAGTCAAACAAGAATTTAAAAATTCTTTTCACTGATAAATAAGTTTTTCACTGAAAATACTTCTCAATATTCTCTCTCAGTACATATAAATTGTATTGAAACATAAAATTTTATTGAGATATATAAAATTTTCTTTTATTATTTAATATTAAAGTTCTTAATTAACATGAATTTTTTTATCAATTCTCATACAGTTGTTATAAATGGATGTACATGGTTTTAACTTGAAGTCATTCACAAATCATGAAAATGAAATAGCAACTTATTAGTGGCATTTATAAAACTTAAGAATATATTTCCTATGATGGAAAAATTCCAATATTTTATTTGCTTGGAATAAAAATGTTTCTTGGACTAGTTGAAGAAATATTGCAAGGATAATTTTGATACCATTGTAGCAATTTTAATTTCATGTACAAAGAAAGTAAAAAAAAGGAGTCATATAACAAATAGAATATATTTTGAAATTAACCTCATTTTTTTACAATTTGTACAACATCTTCATGGTTAACAATATGCTGCAAACCAACTCTTTGAGGACTATATTTTGTACTTGTACCCTGTAAGAATAATAACAAGTTTAAAATTAATATTTGCAACAATACAAATATTAAACTAAATGCTAATAAAATCTTATTTTGAATATAATATTTATTATATTTAAGAATTTATAAAATTCACCTATGTGGTCTTTAAAGTAAAAAGTTTTAGCAGTATATACTATGTCAAGGGATTGCAATACCTGTATTTTGAGCCATTTGTACAGCTTCGAAATACCAATATTCAAAAGTTTAAATACCAGTTTTTCGGTATTTACTAAAAAAAATTTTAATTGTTTTCTATATGTTCAGGGATCGACAACATAGCAAAATAGTATAGGTTTTTATTCTTATGTTATAATGTTAATTATTGCATCATGATTAAACTATATTATAAACGAAATAATTTTAGATCCATTTCAGAAGGTGAAGATATTAAACCTCTTTATTCCACTCATTTCATTGTTCTTATTTTTATTTTTCCTAGCTGGTTCTACAGTTCTAACCTAACTCATTAAACCCATCACCAGATTTTTTTCATTGCCAGATACAATGGGATAAGAGACTATTAATCTGAATTTAAAAATATAGACAAAAATTATTTTTCTGACAAAAAGAACTAAATACACTACTCCTAAGTTCTCATTGAAAGAGGAATAACATCCAAGCTTATCTGCCTTCCTTCATCCATCAACACCTGTTCCTAAAATGTCTTCATAACGGGCGAAATTAATTAGACTGTGAATACAAAGTTGCATCGTACAATTAAGAGAAGTTATAAAATATCTGAATCATTCAAGGCCAAAATTGTCCTATTACAGCTCAGAGCAATGCACTTGAACAGGATTCATAGTCGGATATTCGTATCTGAGAAACCAAGGTTCTACTTGTGAATAAAATGCATAATATTTCGATATTTTCTAAATTGGTGAGTTTCTTATTCACATTGTATCATACTTTAGGGTTCAAAATATTTTTCAGATTCATTATATATACTCATAAATAATAACTCATAATAATGAATAAGAATAACTTTAAAGAATATAAAAAAATCAGTTGATAATACTTCGGTTTGGTTTCATTACATATATATGATGAAAAGAACATAATGGCATAATATAAAAAATGTTCTAGGGTTAAGAAGAAAAGAGACTAATCAAATCAGATTTGATCAAGTTTATACTAAATTTTCTTAAAATTTTTTACTCACAAACCAATTTTTATTCAAAGAATTTGGTACACTTATCGACGATGATGACACTAAGGTCAATGGTGAAAAGGATCTGTCTCTTGAACAATAATTAGAATTAGCGATAACTAAAAAAATTTCAACAAACCAAAATACAGTACAGAAATCAGCTACATCCAAAATCATCCGATGAGAAATCGATTTATTTAAAGATGAAGAATTTGGAAGTAAATACTTGCAAAAAGTATATTGCGCATTGCTAACAGTACCACCAACTAGCATAGATGCCGAAGGAGCGTTTTCGACAGCTGGTAATTTTTGCACAAAATTATGCTCCAGGCTTAATGACAATACGATTGATGCATTATGTTTTTAAGAACACTTTTCACACATTTAACTTTTAAAACATTAAGAACATTTCAAATATTTGTAATAGTTCCCCAGATTGTGAATAGTGATATTTGTACTTTTTTGCGATTGAAATAAATAAGATATTCCTTTATTTATTTTTTGTGATTCTATATGTATTGTTACAATTTATAAGCTACAAATTATTTCATGTGATATTTACACTATAAAAAAACTGGTAAGTAAAACAAAGAAATTTTCTAAAATTTCTAATACCGGTATTAAAATCGGTATCAAGTTCTAAGAAATACCGAATACTAGTATTGAACTTTTGGTCCAATATTGCAATCCCTAACTATGTCAAACTAGCCCCTCTTCAATACAAATTACAACATTAATGTGTGCAGCTAATTACATAATATATATTATTCCATAGCTATATAGAAAATATATCAAATGTTCCAATTATTAAAACTAATCACTAAAAAAAAAGTCAAGTAAAATTTTTTTCAATGTGTGTATATTATTATTAAGTGCAAAATTCAAAGCTGACAAACAATTCAAAATCAAAAAAGCATTCTAGAAAACATCATAGAAGATTAAGTGAACACTGATAAGTACTCCTCCTTCCAGATAAAACGCAAGATTATGGGATTTGAAACTTATTACAAAATTCATATTTTAAACTAACATGATTTTTTTTTAATTATTGGTACATTTATTCTATAATAATACGACATTCTTCATATCAGAAATGAAAATGGAGAGTAATTCTAAATTAAATAGAATATAATATACAGTTACATTTAGTAAATTAAATTCTATTTGCACTAGTTGCATCTGTACACTGATAGTTCTGCTACTGGTGCTCTAATCCCACTAATTAATGTTATTAATAGTTATTTGTATAAAGAAATTCTTAACAGTAAGGATAAAAAAAAAACCTTAAAATATTAACAGTTTTATTATAAATTTATCATTTTTCCTAGATAGATACAATCACCAGCATATTTAAAATTTAAATATAAAATTACTTATTTTAACCATAGTAATATTTTTTTAAAAAATATTTAAATACATTTATAGCCCTAGTGTCCCTCAAGAAACAGTTGTATTTATACATACTAATTAATTATTTTATTTCTATTAATTTCATACTTTTGTTAATTGCTACTATTCAGCCATTCCCATGCTTTGAATTTGTATTTGGGTCCAGAATCTGACAATAACTTGTTTATTGTACTCAGAATTAGAGTGGGATATGCATTTTTGAATGCAATTTTTAGGTAAGTTACCTTTTTCTCGTAGTGGATTTAGATATTCTATCCATTGTTTTCAATAGGTTTTTGTTCAATATTATAAACAGAAAAGGGGAAGGTTGGCTGGCCAAAAAACATGTTCAACACCATTTTTATGTAAATTATTTTATGTATAAGAACTGTCCTAAGACAGAGAGAGAGAGTCAGCAATGTTTATAATACTGTAGCATGCATATATATATTAAAATTCTATTATTTTATAATTTCTAATATATCTTTTCTAAAACCTTATGTCTAGTTTATCTTACAATGTAATTTTTTTTTTTTTTTTTTGCTTCAGTTTTAAAGATTATTGAATATTTATCTCTCTAGAGTAGAGAATTTTAACTATGTATACATATATATCTCTCTCTTGTAGAGAAATTTTGAATATATATATATATATATATATATATAATTTGAATAAAAATCTAATTAAACTATTCAAATTTGAGAAGTAATTTTTAAATCTTTACCAGCAGAGATATAAGTATCTCGGTGACTTTTCAGATTGTATTTTCTACAAATTTTAACTTAGCATTGAAATATATAAAATTTAATAAAATATGTATTTGTAATTTATATATATATATGATTTAGATTTATGTGAAACTTTGAGGAACCAAAATTTAACATAAATTGAGAGCACAAGAAATTAGCTGCATGTCTTCATTATTTACAAAATCACAAAAACAATACTTTTCAAACTAGACACAAGATATAAGCAATATAAAAATAGTTATTTTTAAATAAGAAAATTAATTTCAATCAAAAATCATTTTCATTTTTAACTTTTCTCTCCTTTATTTTTTAATTTAAATATTAGCTTAACAGTCAAATAGAAATATAACCAAAAATAAGTCTGCAGGATTTGGATTTCATTTAAATTTTATAAGATTCTTATTTGTTTTAACTCTAATTATATGCATTAATTCTGGTTCATGACTTCAGAAATTTTCCATTTCTGCAAGCTCTTGGTGTAAAGTGAGTGCAAATGACTAACTTGTGTAATCCCAAATTTTTTTTAGAACTGTGTATTTTGCAAGAATTGCTTCGGAAAGTTTTCCAAATTCCAAGCAAAAATATATAGCTTCTATATTAATATGTAGTTATTCACACCGGTTTCAACAAAACTTTATACGTATTCAGTTTAATTTGGTAGCAACATAAAATATAATTATGAACAAAGTAAAAAGACAAAAACATGGAACAGGATCAGTCTCTATAAGTGACAATGATATAATGCACACTGTATACAATAATTGGATAAACAATTATGCTCCTCTAACTTGCAATACAAAAAAAAAATGCTATCAGAATTTTAAAATCTTAATTTATCAAATTTAAATCACAACAAAGATTCAAATTTTAAGATGAATAAATAAATATACAAGCAAAATTTTAAAATAACTCATTTTCTCCTGATCTTAATGATAACTACAATGCAGTGCTTATAAGTGATCTTTGAAGTTAATGCAATATGATCACACATCCTTTACTTTGTAATTTCTAATTTAATTCTGACTAATTGGAAAACAAGAAAAAAATTCCCTTTATAAGTTTCTTTTTTTATAATAAATAAGATTTTAAATTTAAAAGTTTCATGTTTTCATCATGCAAGCATGAATTAATTATAATTATTAAGGAATCTTATTTTCAATTTTAACAAAGAAAAAAGACAATTTTTTGTGTGTACATATATTAACATTATTGTCGTTAGCTTATTGTTCCAAAATAAAATCTTTATAGAAATATGCAATAGTTTAATTGGGAAAATGCATGCAATATAATTTAAAGTAAAAAAACTGACAATTAGGGAAGAAAACACCTACCCAAACCAGGGCATATTTGAAAGTATTCACTATACTTCTATGGACAGCATGGCACTATTGAAAGGGAAGAAAAATCATTGTACATTAGAAAGAGTAAAGATAGATTACCTATTTTAACCTGCATTCTACATTTCAAAAAGTGAACGAGATTTAAAAAATGAAACCATCATTATTTTATCATCATTATTTAAAATCTATTCTGCTGTTTACTGCAATAACTAAAGTATCTTTCATTGTGAAACAATGTTTTTCTGTTACAAAAAAATTAACATGCAGAAATAAATGCATATGAACAAATAACATGTTATCTAATATATATAATTCTCCTGTCACAGTGTTTGTAACCAAACTCCTCCGAAACGGCTAGACCGATTCTAATGAAATTTTGTGCATATATTCAGTAGGTCTGAGAATAGGATGTAAACTATTTTTCATTCCGATATTGCAATTAGTTAAAAAGATATTAATTAAAAACCTTAAAACGCCTAATTGTTTTACACCTGCGGGTTGTTTACTTGGCAGAACTTCCATTCCGTTTCAGCCGAGCAGTGATCCGACGTTTTCCACCATCTTAAAATTGCCATCCAATTTTTACCGTTAAAATCAGACAAAAAATAATTACAGAATCGGAAATATCATTTATTTCGCCACAATACGGTATAATTTTTTTTTGCAAAATAATGATATTTTCTATTTTTTAAGAATTTTTTTAAAAAAGGGTTAAAACTGATGCGTTTTTATGCAAATTATTTCTAAATTGTTGCATATGAATTTGTTTTCGTGTTATTAAAACGATATTCTACACTAAATAACTTCAAGCCTTTCTCTTTTAGATCCAGTCATTTAAAAAATAAAATTCCCAAAACATTTTTTTTAAAGATTTTTTAAAAAATACTCAATATTTTAACTTAACATTGAATAACTTTGTCATTTATGAAAATAATCTCACGAAACTTTATTTCCGTGTGTAAAAGAATATTATCCGTAATCTGTACGGAGATTGAAAAAATTGGGCAAAAATTACGGATTTTAAAATTTTTTTTGTGATTTTCGTAAAAAAACAGTTTTTGCGAGAAATAATTTAAACAGTATTTTTTGTACATTTTTTTTATTTAAAAGTACTTTATTTTTGCAATTAATTCGTGAAGTTTGAAAGCATTAACTTAAAAATTATGCCCTAAAAATGAAAATAATTAATAAAAAATATGCGATTTTACAGTTAGCCAAACCTTGGAGTCGAAAAATAGTTTTGCGCCAAAGACCTTTGAACTGTTTAACCGTCGACCGCATCTAACTCAATGGTTACACTAAAAAGTTCTGCCTTAAACAGGGGGAAATCAGTAAATTTGGCAAGTAAAAAAAAATGTGAGTAAAAAAGTTATTTTTGCTTCAATTTTCGTCATTTTTTCTTTAGATAATTTTCAAAATTAAATCATTATAGATGTTAGATTAAGATGACAAAATGTATTCAATACATTTCTGAGACTCATTTAAAATATTTATCAGTATCAAAAATTTTGTTCTCTTTCATAAAACTTATAGTTTACTTTAAAATAATGCCTAATGTATAAATCTTTTTCTGACATATAATTTCATAATAAAAACGCAAAATTTGCCCATTTCGAATTTTTTTTTTTTTTTTTTGAATTATTCAGTTAAATAAGCATAACTTCCTTAGAAAAAAATAAAAGCTATGTTCAAATAAAAAATTCTTCATTATTAATTACGTGTTATTAATATATCAAATATCACAAAATTGGCATGTCACAATTAATTGCTAAATGAATATTTTTAATCAATATTAGTATAAAATAATTAATTTTGTTTTGTATTTTATGATTTCTTCTAAAATAAATAAATATAGATGAATTTAAATAAAAATTATTTTTAAAAAATTCATTGATCATTTAGAATCAGTGATTAAACAAATAAAATGCTGAAAACTATCTTTTTTGTAAGAATTTTAAAAAAAACTACTTTTTTTTTTACAAAGCAATGATATTTTGCATATTTTATGATTTTTTTCTAAAATGAATCAAAATTGTTGCGTTTAAATAAAAATGATTTTTAAAACTTTTAGAATCAGTGATTTAAAAAATAAAAAGCCAAAAACTTTTTTGAACAAATTTTAACAAAACACTCAAAATACTTAAAACAATCATTTAATAATTTCTTCTTTTATAAAGATAATTGCATGAAACTTTTTTTCCCGTGTGTCGAACATTTCAAAATATCCTCACAATTTTACTTCAAGATTTAAAATAGTAATAAAATTTTGTAATTTGAAAAATTTCTACTTTTCTGTCTTTTTTCAACATACAACTATTTTTAAAAAAGCTACATTTTCGTTTCCGAAACTAAAAAATTGCAACGAAAGAATTGAAAAGTGAGTGAGTGATTTATAAATTCGCACTGTTCGCCTATTCGAGGGTTTTCAGCGACGGACCTTGAAATTTTCAACCATCGTCAAGTGACGAGGACGACACCTAAGCTTTTACTCACCTCTCCTAAGTACCACACCACACCAACGCAAGAACAAATTTCGAAAAAGGGAGTTTTAATGTCATAGTTAAAGAAAAATCACTCACATCGCGCATACAAACACATAAGTGCTATCGTCCTGAAGGAAACAAGAAATTCCAATGGGGATTAAGTTATTCACTGGTAAAAGCCCATGCAACGCCGGGCTACGCGGAGAGGAAAGAAACAAAGAAGTAAAAGTAATTTCGAGAAATAATATTGGAAGTGCTGATTTTGTGAAGAGAAGGGAAAATGTTAAATGAGAAAGCCATGACACGCACTCACGGGTCATACACTCACATCGTACGCGTCACACCCACACAAAAGTGCTGCTGTCATAAAGAAAGGAGGAAATTAACATGGGGATTAAGTTATACCCTCGGTAAAAGCCCGTGCAACGCCGGGCCGGGTCAGTTAGTATTAATATATAATAAAATGTTTTCATTAAAAACAGATGAAAAATTTAAGCAGTATTTATTTCTTTTTAATTAAAATATTTTAACTATCATGAAAAAGAATGAGGAGAAATAAAATAGATTTTCTAAAATAAAACAGCAATGCAAGTAATAACTGTAGTAAATTAAATGTTAAATGAATAGATGGTGCTGCAAGTCATCTGAGAGATTACTTTGTTTAGCTTGTAGAGTCAGGGTTAAGTAATGTTCTTTGTGCTCTAAACATGTCTTCTATGTGTGTTGTCCAATAAATCAAAACGTCCAAAAGAATGGACTAAATCATTGGATAATATAACGGATATATAATCATCTAAATGACCCAAGGAATTATGGATTAAGGAATTATAACAATAACAAAATTAACCCAAAAAAGGCAACACAAAAAGTTTTTTTTTAAGTCACACTTTAAATACATTGTTGCTAATACTCAAAAATGTACTAAAAATAACTTTTTCTTTTACTCTAAACGTTAAATTAAACCTTATACACAGATGTTTAAATGCTCTGTAATAAATATTCTTCTGGTACTATTTCATGATCAATAACAAAACACACAGTTCAAATTTAAAATTAATTTAATTAGCATTTCCTTACAACAAAAATTATTTTTTGATGATGTTTCATAATCAAAATACAAAGATATTTCAAGGTGTACTCTTTGATTTTTCGTAAAAACTCAATACCCAGTTCCCCAAACATGATTCCGAAATTTTTAAAACTTTAAGTGAAAGGGGCAACATTTTATATTATTATATAGTGTTACATCAACTGTTTGTAGCAATGTTGTAGTTGGGAATACTCAAGAAAGTTAATCTTATAAAGATTACCCTTAATAAAGTGAAATTCAGAAGTTGGGAGCAGAACTTTCAGATGTTTTCTACTCTGAAAAAAGATTACAACAAGAAGCTTCGCTTTCATGCCAGTTATTTAACCTTGCCCTTGAAAAAGCAATAAGAGACTCTGGCATACAAACACAAAAAAAAAACATCTTCACAAAGTCTGTAGAACTGGTAGCATATGCAGACGATACAGACATAGAGGAAAGAACAAGAACAGCGATTGTTGAAGCATTTTGTGTGCTTGAAGTGGCAGCAAAACAGATGGGTTTAACTGTCAATGAAGAAAAGACAAAGTTTACGACAAAAACTTGAATCAAGGACCACTGATAATAAATAATTATGTTTTTGAGGAGGTCCATCAATGCAAATATTTAGGTACAGCAATGATATAATGATCGAAATTAAAAATAGAATCAACAAGCTAATAGATGTTGCTATGGTTTGAGAAATCAACTTAAATCCAAATTTATAAGCAGGGAAACAAAAGTTACAGCTATACAAAACATTTATAATGCCCATTGTTTTATACGGCAGTGAGTGCAGGTCAATGAGAAAACTGGATCAGAAAAACTTACTGAGATTTGAACGAAAAATATTGAGAAGAATTTTTGAAGCAGTGAAGGAAAATGGGGTATAAAGAATACAATTTTGAATTACAAAGGAAGTACAGAGAACCAAATTTAATTAAAGTAGTTAAGACTTCACAACTAAGACAGCTTGGCCAAACATTCAGGTATAATAACAACAATCCAATTAAGCAAATAACATCTTTGAAATCAGAAGGCAAGGGAAGAACAGGCAGACCCCGTAGAAGATGGCTAAACAATATAAAAAAATACTTGAGAAACATAAACGTAAATAAATGGAAAACAATAGCAATAGAGAGATCGAAATGGTTTAAACTGAGGTAGCCTTGGCTGCAGTGCTTAAGAAGAAGTGTTATATTTCTTTTATAATTGATTTTTTTAAAATTCAAATGCAATGTAAAAATTCTAAATCAAGATGTCTCACAAATTTTTTTAAAAAAAATTACAGAAACTTACCACATGTTCAACTGAAGCACCTCGCCTAAGAATTAAGCCACCTTCAAAATCTGGAGGCTCTATAAAATAAATAATTTAAAATATATAGTTGGAAAAAAAAAGATGAAAACATTAAAACTTTTAAAAACTGCTATAATTGTCAGTAAATATTTATAAAAAAATATTTTTAAATTGATATATTTCAACAAAAAAATGTATTGAACATTATTTCTTTGATATAAATATTGGAACCAATTACAAGATTTTTTGTAGAAAACATGTGTATAAAGTTTAAAAATAAATATTTTATTGTTTTTAATTATTTATTTCAGAATTAAAAATAAACATACTACTGTAATCAAAAAGTACCTAGATTCCTGTCATACAGCAAAGAGTATCAATTAATTGGTCAAAATATATTGTACTTTCACAAATATAATATAAAATATATTCAAACTAAAATGTCAATGTTACATAAGACTTCAGAAATTATTAAAAATTAAATACAAAATAGCAAGTTCACCGTTATTCAAAACTTAAAAAACATAATGATCTTAAGCCAAAAAACAAATATTAAATAAAAACTTATCTTTAAACAAGATTAATAACATTAAATACAGTACAACGTTGTTTATCCGAACGTTTATTATTCAGAGCGTCAAATATCCGAACAAAAGTTAGGATACGTTTTTGAACAGTGCAATGCTAAACATTTGTTTTCAGTGAGGCCAAAAGTGACTGGAAAACCCAAGGTGAGGGATATTTGGGGAATTTCAGTTGTGTGATTTGGTAAACATCTGCGCAGAATATTAGGTCAGTTTGTGAGGGGGTGTATACGTGCTCTTTTGTTGAATTTTGTTGATGTAGAAACCTGGATAGAATGCAATGCAGAAGACTGTGGATTTCAAATGCTAAATAATGACGAGATAGTAACTTCCATGCTGGAAGAATCTGACCCTGTCGACAATGAAACGGATGAAGACGAGGACAACAACAGCAACAACGAAAGTAGCAAAGGTCCATCAAATGCTGATGCGTTTTCTGCGTTAGAGACAGCTATGGAGTGGTACAAACAACAATCAGAGATCTGTCTTACTCAACTACTGCTGCTGAAGAGAATTAGAGACCTTGCAGTGGAAAAACGAAGGTGTACAATGGTACAGCGAAAAATAAGTGATTATTTTCCACAATCAAGGTAAAATTGCAACATTTTGCACTTATTTGGCTTTTTTTCCAAGCATGTTTCCTGCATGTGATGATTTTCAATACTAGTATAGTGTTGAGTATCATATACTGCATGGATCACATTCGGTTTTTGGTTATCCAAACGGTGTCCGGTCCCAATTGATTCGAATAAACGACGTTCTACTGTATTAACAAACAAAAATTATAATTATTAAACACTTAATTTTCATTTTACTAGTAATTATTTATCTCAAAATATTTTTTTAATTCAATAGCATACTTCATTTTTTTTAAATAACATATTTTGAAAATTAAATGCATTTAAAAATATTAAAACGTTTTTTCAAAGGACTTTATAAATAAATATTGTAAGAAACAATAAAGCTAAATCCTTTTAGCAAGATAATATAACTTTGAATCTACATATTTCCTCAATATCATTTGGAAATAGAAATTTAACCATGTTTTTCTGATAGAATAATACAATAAATGCCATGTAAGATAATCTAAGATAAAAAATTGTTTTACAATGAAATTGATGCTCTTTTAACATTATTGTATTTCTTTTTATAGTTTGAAATATTTTTAAAGGAAAGCATTTTTCAATAAATAATTGGTTAATTCAGAAAAACTTTGAAATATTTAACTTACCTCCTCTTTTCTTGGTGTAAACTCGAATTAAGGCTAGATATTGCCACAACATATCAAGTAAATAATCGAGATTTAGTTTCATGTTACAACTGTTATATGAAAGAAAAAAATAAATGATAACATTTGCTTTCATTTTATAACTAATTACTTGGGCAAAGTATATTGAAATATTACACAAAAGTAAAGTATATGATCTATCATGTTAAAACAAAATATTTCAAACTAATTATTTCATTTCCCTTTTTTATATAAAAGGAAAATATAAAAATAGAAATCGATTGAATCTTTCACTATTTTTGAAAATTTGTTACTGAAAAATAAATTCAATACAGAAGGATCCAAATTCAAAATTAATAATAACTGCATAGTTAAATATATTTCTGTTGTCATTAATTTATATACATAAAGGAGAAAAGTGACTCACTCACTTACTGACTAATCACAATTCCTCCGGAACTATTCAACCTACAGACTTGAAATTTGATATAGACATCTTCCTTTCAAGGAGTAGAGATCCGCTAAGAATGGATTTTGCAAAATTCGAACCGCAAGGGGCGTTATAAGTAATTGTTTCCATTTTTAAATTACTCAATGTACAATCTTGAAGTTGCGTAAGCAGATTCTTTAAGTAGAGTAGAGAACTGCTACAAAATGGGTTTTGCAAAAATCAATGCTCAAGTTTCATTTTGGGGGATTAAGTGGCGTAATAGATAAATATTTCCGTTTTTAAACTATTAGATCTACCTGCTTGAAAATTGGTAGGCAAGTTCCTTTCATGGAATAGAGTTCTTCTAACAAAGATTTAAAATGAAAATCAACCCCAAGGAGGGTTTGCGAGGAGTCAAGAAAAGTTATAGAAAAAATTTCTGTTTTAGAATTGTTAGACTCACATACTTGAAATTGGTTAAGCATGTTTTTTTTTTTTGTTGTTGAATAGGGATCCACTAAGAATGTATTTGTGGGAAATCAACTCCTGGGGAAGCAAGGGGTTACTGGAGCGTATTGACAAAAAAAATCGTTTTTCGAACTACAAGAACTATAATAATGGAATTTAATTTGCATTTTTTTTGTTTTTTTTTTTAATTGAAATTTGCTAAGAACGGTTATTTTGGAGAATGACTCTCAACGAGATTACGAAGGGTATCGATAGTAAAAATTTCGTTTTTGCTCTTTTAGATTTAGACTTGAAATTTGACTTGCATGTTTATTTTTTCAATACAATCAAATTCTTAATGCTAGGACTTAGATATCAATAACTTATGTATATATATATACAGTATATATTTATAAAACATCATGAAATACCCAGCGAAGCGGGTGGGTAATGGCTAGTATTTTAATATAATATATAAAAATCTATTTTAGTGATAGATAAATTGAGATTATAAATTTTTTTTAACTTACCTCACAACAATTGAATTTGGAAGATGGGCTAAACGGTCTACTTCTTCTATAGAAACTTGATCAATTTTATTATACACATATAAACATGGAAGATAAACTCTATTGCTACTTATCACATCTATTAGTTCATCAGCTGAACAGTCTTCTCTGAATAAAACTTCAGCATTGAATATTTCTATATTCAGTTAAGGAAAAACATTTTACGCATCTATACTTTAAATCTGTTATCAAAAACCTCAATCCAGTTTGATTCTATTATTTACTGAAAGTAATCTTTTGTTACTTGTTCAGAGCAACAAAAAATGCATTGCATTGAAATTTTCTTCAAAATTTCAGCTTTTTTTTTTTTTGTCAGAAATAATTTTTTCCCCTAATAATAAACAGTTTTATTTTTTTATGAAATTCTTATCAAACTCTGAAACAAAGTTCAGAATTTTTTTAAAAAAAGCGTCATTTCACAATTTTTTTGAAATTGAATGCATTAACTACAATACTTTAAAGCTGATTTAACCTTCAAGTATAAAATAATTATTCAATTAAAACTCAGTTAAACTAGTACATTTGGTTGTTAAAAACACACACAAAATTTTTTTTTTACTTTCTACAAACAATAGATGATTTTTTTCCCTTAATTTCCAATGAATTACTAAAAAAAACAAGAGTAAAGAAAAAATTTATTTATAACCAGCAGGTAAGGTAACTTAAAAATGGTTATCTTTCAACATAACCACATGAAGATTCAGGCATAAGTAATATTGGTGGACAAGCAAATCTGAAGTCCTCTTTGAAGAATGTTGCTGCCTGTTTGAAGCTCCTCATTGGTCTGGAAGTTTTGATGTCCTAGAAATCTTCAGCTGAAGGAAAATGATTCAAGATTATGTTAAGACTATATGTAAAATGATCAATCATATCAAATTTAAACTGCTCCAGAAACAGTTTTAAAAAAACCAAAGTTGGGTTCCATCAGTAATGTGAGGATCAGCATTTTCAAGAGTGAGGGCAACTCAAGAAATCCATACTCCTCTTTTGCTTTGAATAGCTCCAGGTCAATAAGGAAACCCAAAATAGACAAATCGCTTTCACAACATCAGTGGCAATATTTTTAGGAAAGAGGGCCTTGAAAAACTCCTTCATCAATAAGACAAATGTTTGAATCTTCATGGTGATCATTATAAAAAGAATTACTGTAAAATCCGGTGTATAACATGCAACTATACTTTCAAGCTGTTTTTTTTTTTAATTTTTAAGTACATTCGCCACATAACGTGCACCCCCTTTTTCACAAAGAAACCTGAATTGCCCAAGTGCAATTCTCTTATGTTTTGAAGTCATTTATTCAAAATATTACTCCAAGTTTTAAAAAAATAAATATAATTCTAGAAATATAACTCTTTAAGCTCATGAAGAATGTCATTTTTTTAAAACAAACATAATTTTAATCTATATGTATGTCTAATATTTTGTATGCTCATCCCTTTTTTTTATTTTATTTTTAAAGGTATAATTTTTATACCCAGCGTATAAAGTGCACCCATAAATTTCGATCTTATTTTTTTTTTTTTGGTTTAAAGTACACGTTATACGCTGGATTTTATGGTATTGTTACATGATCAGGGTTCGAGGATTTTATGCAAAATCAGTCGTAAATAACAAGGCAATTCTTTAAGAGTCATGAGTATTTATAGGCGTAAATCAATCCCTGAAAATACAGGATTCAACAGCAAAATTCGCAGAATAATTAACAGAAGGATTTCACACCTTCAACAGCACTCAGACACAATAAGCAGTGTCTAAAATTCCCGTATGTAAATGACTATTCACAAGCACAGCCGAGCTTATTAAATTCAAGGCAAGTCTTCTAATCGCTAATCAAAACAGTGCTCACTACTCGCTGGTTAAAATCAGACTGACCGTTGCGGCGAGTCTCTCTCTATTTATAGCAGAGGCCGAAATTTCTGGAAAGATGCGCTCGCGCCACAGATCGTGAAATTAGTGGATTTCTCTACTAATTTCTAGAAGAATCCAGAGGGTCCCGAACTCGCCAAAATGGTCGCCAAAAATGATGCCAACTTGGCTCTATCGCCAATATTTCGCCAAGTTCCCATTGAATCGCCATTATAACGTAAGGGACGGCGTTGCTTGTGAATATTACAATTTTATCATGAAATAAATATAGCATAGAGTAATATAAAGGCATTGCACATCCAAATACAAATTATTTACATTATTTTATACAAAATTCGTAACAGTATATATTTGTAAATAGTTATTTGTAATAATTTTTCTTATATACTCTGCTCTTTATGATCTACCGGAGACAGGAAAAAACATCTTTTGTAATCATAACTCAATGATCTTGTGGAATAAAAAAATAGCTTTTCAAAAGAACTAGTTCTTTATAATATGCACCAGCTAGAATATCCATTCTTTGACGGTTTAAAATTTTTTTAAAAATTCAGCTGCAAGCATAGCATTTTTTAAATGACTTCACACTTTTTAAATAATTTTAAATGAACTACAACTTGGCCCCAAACGAAAGAACTATTTAACAGAAACATATACTTGAACCTAACAGAGAATCTTAACATGCCTAAAAGATAAATAGAAATAAATTAATGAAAATCCAAGTACAAATTATAAAAGAAAAGAAATAACAATAGAACTAAGTTTCATTTCATAAAAAAAGCATAATAGTAAGTATGGCTGTCTATAAGATTAATTGTTTGAAATAGATAAACAAAACAAAAAAAACTTAAGAGGTCATACGACATTTTATAAAATGCTCCCTTTAATTTATACATCTCTCTTCTTTTATTTATTATTATAAAAAACACAAATATATAAATTCTCTTGGGACTTTTTAATTTGTAATGGTCCTGAGCCCTCCAGGACTTTGCATAATAATTAAATTAGGAGTTATATACTTCTGGTTGGCATCATTTTGTATAAAGATTAGAATGTTTTGGGAGATTTCAGCTGCTTGGTGAATGCCATGTGAACTGTTTGTGAGTTTTTTATACATAGTAGTTTTGTGTGTATTATATATTGTCTTTCTTAACATGTTCTACATAAAATAATAAAGGAAGATGTATCAATCACCAGGCTTTCTCATCCATTCTGGCACAACTACACCATAAATATCTTAATTTAACAAGATGCAATTCGTCTGTGGTGAAGCATTTCATTTTTATATACTGTCGACTCTTGATAATTTAAACTTTCGATTATACGAACCTCTCACTAGTTCAAAGTATAAGCTCAGTTCCTAGAAAAACTCTTGATATTTCAAACTAAAACAATACATTTTGGTACACTCAATATTTCAAAGTAAAATTTACGGTCGACCAGAATACAACATGTGATAATTAGAAGTGATCTAATAAAATTCTTGACAATTCAAGCACTCACTATCACGTAGAGTCCTGTAGCAAACAAGTTGCAGCTTACATGTTTTGTGTTGTATTTTCTCTGTGTGTCTACCCTGTTACGTAGATCTTTTAATGACTCTGATAAATCTGACAGAAGAGAGAGCTCAAGTGCCACTAAACAAACTACGCAACTTTTCCCTTCAAAATCATGTTGAATCAGACGTTTTTCAAGCTTCATTCATTCTACAAAAATCTACTGACAAAATTAGATTGAATGCTATAAAACAAAAAAGATAACAGATTTTTTCATAAAAAATTAATTATGTACAGTAAGTATTCTTTTAATAGTTTTTGATACATAAATGAATTCTTTAAATACAGGAATTTTAACTTCTATTTAATAATTATACTGTATAATATGTACTTTTAAAAATACTTTAAAATAATTTTATACATATGTATAATTGTTGTTTTATTGCATAGTTTCAAATTTAAATGTGTTAGGAAAAAAATTTCTCTTCATGTATTTTGGGAGTTTTTTCCTACCCTCTTGATAATTCAGTTTTTCATTGGTCCCTTCAACTTCGAATTATCGAGAGTTGGCTGTATAAGGCAACCTTCATTTTGAAAATATCTCTTTACAGTAGACACCATCATGACACATAGTTTCAACATACCAAAATTCAAGCATCTGTGAATTGTTCTGTTTTTGTGCTTTGACACAAGACACCCCCCCCCCTCAACACAAATTTTTTATTTTATTAGTATAGATTAGCAACCACATTTATGTGAATGTCTATATTCTTAAATCGCAAACTTAACCAAAATTTTATTGAAATTATTTTAATGAAATGTTGATTGATAAATCTCTCAATCTAATTTTATTAATATTAAAAGAATCAATCCTTAAAAATAAAACTGTCTATGTAGTTCATTAGACAAAAGGGGGGGAAAGTGAACTTTTTATACAATTCTAATTTTATAATGTAAGCATATTTAAAACAAAAAGTAATGCAAACAATGCTGCAACTAACTGTATGTTGATTAAAACAATAGATAAATAAATAACTTCAATTTAACATATAAAGGATACTATACTCATGTAAAACCATTTGAACAAGTTTTTCATCACATTTTGTCAAGTTACACATTGCATTGAATGATATTCCTCCACCTTTCTTGATCTAATCACACACAAAAAAGGACAACACAATTATATTTCTACTTCAATAATTCATAAAATAATACAATTACTTTCATCATAATACATACCTTAAAATATATATTAGGTTTTTCTTTGTTCAAACGTATACCAACAGTTTCCAATTCCTTCTCCAAAAGCTCCCTATGGGGGGAAATGGAAATCAAATAACATTCATAGAACTATCCAAATAATAAAAATTTAACACACAGAATCAAACATCAAATCAAAAACAAACTAATTTTTATAACAATTTAAAATTGAAAAAAAATATTTGATCATCTACAGTTTTTGAAATAAGAGCTAAGTGAATAAAATATGACTGCAGCGAATTAAATAAAATATTTATAATTAACTCTTACATCAGAACTAATTACACCTAATGATAAACAAGGTAAGAAAAACCTGGATTTTGATTCTTAAAAAATAAGTTTCTGATTGATATGAAATAAAAAAATAAGTTTTTTTGCAACAATCAGAAATGGAGAAAAAACTTTTAAAACTGCACATGATGTAACCACTACTAATCCTGCAATTCGGTATGCTTTCATATTACAATTTTTTTAGAATAATAGAGGCATCCAAATCAAAGAGAGGTAATCAACACATTTTATATTTGCTTCTATGTCATTCTTAACCCTTTTGGGACTAGGGCCTTAGGTTTCTTTCACAAGCGTCACTCACAGGTCGGAGGGTTTATTGTAGCTGAGCCTAAATCCACCAAATACCGAAATATGAAGACATTGTTTAACATTGTTTGTAAATCAAAGAGAGGTAATCAATACATTTTATATTTGCTTCTATGTCCTTCTTAACCCTTTTGGGACTAGGGCCTTAGGTTTCTTTCACAAGCGTCACTCACAGGTCAGAGGGTTTATTGTAGCTGAGCCTAAATCCACCAAAATACCAAAATACGAAGACATTGTTTAACATTGTTTGTAGATTATACAAACAGCATATGTTCTTTATATATTTTATATTTACATACTTTATTCAAATAAGTCACTTTCAGCTTAATTTTTTTAACATTTTATTGTCAGTATTTATTTACCATTTAATGACTCTTAACATTATACATTTGAAAACTAAATATGTTTCTTAAAATTCTGTTTAACTTAACTCAGTGGTGCAACAGCCCATGACAGCCAAGGTCTACTGTGCCTATTACAGTATGCGTGACATTGGGCCCTAAGGTGCATGAGCAGATGTTCTGGTCAAGTGGTCAGTCTAACGCAAAACCCCCAGTGTTAAGTTCTCAAGCAAGCTTGGTACTCATTTACTGTAAATTTCTGTTTAGTATGGAACATTTTAAATCAGAAACCTATATAGAGTCCTAGATTACAATTTTTACATTTTGCTATTTGGAGGGTTTTTACGGGAATATGAACAAACGAAAACTAAATTTTCTATTGCTGATGACCATAGAGAGGCATTTTCTTTTGATGCAATTACCATTCAAATGTCTGAAATATCACTATCTTTAAATTCGCAATAAGCAGAACAATCAGAATATATTATTTTTCACTATCACTACTCTCAAAATCTAACTCAGAATCGATTTCGCATCGCTCTGCTATTCCAAGTTTAGAAAACATTTTTGATACTTTGACCTTTTAGAAGTAAAAGAGAAAAATTTTGTCTACCAGATCTAATGACCATTAAATACTTGACTGCAAGCCCAAACCAAATGCTCTAGTGAAAATAAAACTCTCATCTTTGCTATAAACAAAAACCATGAGCTGATTTCAAGAATAGTCATAAAGCCTTCAATTCAGAAACATTCCTTTCTCCTCATGTTTATAAAACAAAAACCACATGCATGTGAATAATATTTCTCTCATTTTTAGAAGATCAGATCTACATGTATCTCAAACCTTATGGACATATAATGCCATCTATTACTGAAAAACTGAGTTCTTAAAATGCCCCTAGTGCATGACACGCATTTGTGACATTTGGCCATGGAGAGAGAAATGTTCTGGAGCACATAGTGTCGATTGGGAATTGTCAGTGTTTCATGATGGCACACATTTGTGACAATTGTCCCAAAGGGGTTAAAATAGTTTTTCTTCTTATTTGATATAATACCATTGCCCAATAATAATTCCTAATCCTAACATTATTTTAAGTTACAATTTCGATATTTTCTCTGTTTGAGAGCAGTATATGTTACAATTTAATATGTATTTAAATTTACCTGTTTATATTTAATGCACTAAAATTGGATTGGCATCACTACCAGGAAAAGTGAATTATATAAGTATTTTTTAAATAGAAATAAACTAATAAAATTTAAAATATATCATAAATACTATATGAAATAAAATAACAAGTTATTAAAAATATACTGTATTGTTTTATTCATAAGTCATACAAAAATTTAAGTACAAACTTAAAACACAGAAATTTTTAACAATATTAAAACAATTATTCATTGATTAAATCAATTTTTAAAAAAATGTTGCTTTCTTTAAAGTTTTATTCCTTTTTTATATATAACACTGCAAGTTTAAATAACAAAAGTAACTAAATCAACATCAAAATATTCATTAAATTTGATAATAAGCGTACATTATACAACTGATAAATAAATAGCAAGGCATTGGATTTAGTTTTTAAAAAATTATTGAATGAATTGAATATAAGTACTACTTATACAGATCTTGCAAATGTTTGAAGATATAGTGAAATGAATGAGTTACAAATACATCTATTACCACATGAGAATTCAAAATGGAATCAGTTTTTAAAAATAGAAGATGAAGAATGTTTTAGGTACTCTAAAATGAAATTACAAAAACAAAAAAAAAGAGCTTTAAATGGTTAATATGTACGTGAGGAAAAAACCCTAAAAATCTTATGAACATCATACAAATTAGTATGATTTCATTGGTACCCCATTTTAACCTTTTTAAAAAGCAACCAAAATTGAAATTAGTGGCATAAAAAATAGAACTCCAGATGAGAGAATCAGGTTCTCCAAATCTAAATCTAAACAAATGAATCCTTATTAAAATTAATAGGCATGTTTGTAACAGCAGAAAGGGAGAAAAATGTATTTAAATGATATGTTAATATATCATTGATTTAAGATATATATCATTAACTTCAAATACAACATATTAGAGAAACAAAAATATTGTTTTTGTTATTTTAATTTTGATAATTATCCTCAAAAAATTTTAAACTGAGCATCAGTTTATAGATAATTAACAATTGTTTGGTCATAAAAATTTAGAAAAATTGATTCAACTAATAAAGTTAGCACATGATGCAAAAAACAATAAATTTCATAACAGAGTATGAAAGTGGGTTTGTGTGTGCATATATAGAGTTAAACATACATATATATAATCATAAACTGTCATAAATCTAATAAAAACTAAGCAATAAATAGAAATATAACAAGACAATATAGGTCATAATAAGATGGCCATGGTAGCATATTAGCAAACTCTTCACCTTCAGAACTAAGACTGGAGAATTAAACATATTTTTAAGGATATCCAACTTTTCCCTATATTAGCTCATACAATTGGTTGAAAGAAGGAAAAAATAATGTAAGCATAAGTTTCTAAAAATATATGTACTCTAAGATTATAAAAAAAAAAGCACTAAACGATTAAAACTTAAAACACTATAAGATAATTTCCATATCAAGTACCATAAAAAAATCATTTATCTACAAACTTAAGTGAGAAAAGCCAAAAAAATTTTATGTATGTAATAAATTTTGTCATAGAACTAATTCCACACAGCAACATGTGAATAGGCAAACAATATTCATGCCAAAATCAAAATAGCATTGCAAATAAGGGAAAATGGATAAGTAGTTTAATACAAATTGTAATTATAGATCAGAAAACAAGTTATTAATTTTAAAATATTTATTGAGATGAAAAGACCAAGGATTAATTAATTAGAAGGGTTAATGAAAATAAAAATTAATAAAACTTGTGGCAGCTTTTGTGAAAGTATGTAGGAATACATACTTGATTTATTAATCAATAATATTGAACTTATTAAAAATGTATGTAAAAGGGCTATTTTTTAAGTAAGGTCCGTCGGTGTGAATAGTTCCTTAGTTTGTGCATACGCCGCAATGAGTCTCTGCGTCACTGACCAGCATCCTTTGGGAACACACTAGCGCCATTTCCAGCTCTGTAGCAGTTGTGTATGCTTCACTGTGCATCTTTAAAATGCTTAAGGTGATTGAATCGGACTCCAAGTGTGAGATATGGTCTGTTATCCTTTTTTTGACTGTAGACATTTTTGCCAGATAACTGAAGTTTATGACTTTGAAGCAATGAGTGACAGCAAAGTTCAAAAAAGGGCCAGGAAGTTTAAAGATGGGCGAACAAATGTCCATGATGAAGAACACTCAGGCCGGCTCTCTGTAATCACTGATGATTTGATGCAAGCAGTTGAAACAAAAATTCATGAGAACAGGAGATTCAGGATAACCACTCTTTCATTGGAATTACCCAACATTTCTCGGTTGATGGTGATCTCAACTTTAAGAAATTGTGTTCTCAGTGGGTACCCAGACTCCTCACAGGGGAACACAAAGAGGGGATGACATGTTGAATTGAATCCTTACTGGAGATGAAACATGGGTATTATATAATACCCCAGAATCAAAGCAATAGTCAATGGAATGGTGACACACATCCTCTCCCATCAAGGTCAAAGCCAAATAAACCACCTTTCCACCTTTTCCGGTGCCTCAAACACAGTCTTTGCAGGAAGCTCTTCAGTGACAACAAAGAAGTGAAAGCGATCGTGAACTCCAGGCTGTCCGACCAGGTGGCAGACTTCTTTGAAGAGGGTTTTCATAACTTAGTTCTAAGATACTACAAGTGCATTAATAAACTCAGCAACTATGTAGAAAAATAGGCAAAAGTATGTACAATCCTAAAATAAAAGTTTTTTAAAACAAAATATTGTCGTTATTTTTTAAAAAACAAATAAACTTTACTTAAAAAACAGCCCTCATATAAAGAAAATGAAGACTACAATTATAAAAAATAAAAAATAAATAAAAAATTTTACTGCATTGCTAACTAAATTTTTGTTATATTTTAAATAATTAAGAACAATATTCCAATAAATAAAAATATGCATATTAGAGTTTTAAAAAAAATACTTTAATAATATTAAAACTAAAGGCTTCTCTTTTAACAAAAATATAACTGTTTCATTTATTATCTGCAATATACAAAATTACGCATACATATATATATCATTAATAATACACTAAACGACTATAAATCTAACTTATGCTTAGCAACATGTAAGAATAAAGAAAAATATGTCAAAATAGAATAGCCAAAGTAATACATTAGCAAACTCTTGTGATGAGGACTAATATTACAGGATATTTTTACCCCTATTTAGGAAGTTAAATAATTTCCTAAATGAATAATTTTTTTCAGTTGAATTAACACAAAATTGATCTCTGCGGATATTTTCTCAATGTAATTTTCCTCATTTTATTGCACCAGTGGTCTTCAAACTTCGTGGAACCCTTAGAACTAGAAGGTGTTTTCATGGAACCCCTACAACTAGAAAATATTTTTGTAAAACCCTATTCCACACACACTCTTAAAAGGACATACTTTAAAATAATATTTAAAGTAGATCATGCTGTTACAGTTATATTATGTATTTGCATTTAAAAAATATTGCACTCATTGTTAAAAAATTTTAATATAATTTACTCATAAATAATATTAATCTGTGATCCAAGTGTCAACTACCCATGCATTATGTTTAATAACTGGGATATGTGCTTGCATTTGTTCACACAAACTATGGAAGTCTTGGTCTACTGGAGATTAACTGCAGTCGTATTAAATATTCTGAGTTTAATTTGTTTCTATGTTTTGTTTTTGTAGCCACTCACTTTGAGAAATATTTTTCACTTAAACACATTATTCTGATTGGCATTAAAATGTCTATAGCTTGTGAGGAATACTGTGTATTTTGCATGGATTTGCAACATAAAATTTAAAAGCCATTCTTGCTTAAATTTAGATTCTAAACATCAAATCTGTTGAAATGTTGATAAGTCATATTTTTTCCTTCTTTATTGTAGATGTTTTATCCACAAAGGTGTGTTTTCCATTAGGAAACTATTTAGTTTTGCAAGGCATTATTGAACTAAAAAGTATAAAATTATCTCGTGGAACACAGGATAGTAAACAATAAAATATTAACATTCTAGTACGTAATATATGTGTTACCGGCAAAGTATGAAATCCGGCATTCCATACAATGCCTAAATCTAGCCGGCAATGTATGAAATGATTCCTATTTCACACATTGCCTAGGCATTCTATAGAATGCCTAATGAGAAACCGGCAAAGTATGTAATACATCTCAGATTCATTTCGAATATTGTCGTTTGGCAAGATATAAAACTTTTAACGCGTGTCTCAGGCTCAGAATAAGTTAGTTGTACATTGCTGTTTCCTCGGAAATGTCAAAATACTCAATTTTACTTAAACTTATTCAACAAAAAATTGTTTTTTTTTCCTGTGCTACCTGAAAATGGAAAAGCAAGCTATAGTGTTGGAGAATGAGACATGGTCTAAAGCAGGGGTCGGCAACCTATGTCACACGAGCCACATGTGGCACGCGGAACAATTCTCAGTGGCACTTTGCACTACTCAACAAATTTGTAAATTTTTGAATTGTTTCAATGCCTACTGTGTGATTTTCTGAATCATATTGGTAGATTGGTTTGACACGCAACAGCTAAAAGGTTGCCGACATGAAACAACTATTCAACGGTTAGTTGCCTAAAATTCGAGTTGATGCTAAAAAAAAAGGCTTTTTTTTAATTGAAATTACTTACTAGAAGTTAATAACTGATATAAAAAAAATGCTAAAATGACTACTAAGAAGAAACCCAGGGACTATTGGTTGCTGAATAGCTATGATGTGATGTTTGCGGAAAATGAAAGTAAACTCATTTAAGCTGTTAAAGAAAGCGTCAGCACTATAAAACAGTGGTCCCCAACCCTTGTTCCATGGATCAAAGGGTATCAGGTCACTCAAGGAGCATTAAATTATTTCTATTATATTTACTGGGGTGTATTTTTCTCGTGTTTGTGCGACTTTCCATCGAAATCACTTTATATTTTATGTGAAATCATTTTATAATTATTTTTCGGTGCAACTGAATTTTACTCTGAAGGCATGTTTAAATACAATTAAATTATAAAATAAAAACAATTTAAAATATAAATAATCAACGTCCCACCCTCAGCGGGCCGCCGTAAAATTATCAAACATTGACTGGTCCAGAAGAGAAAACTGTTGGGAAGAACTGCTATACAGTATTAAGTCACGGATTCTTTTTTTCCCCCAATGGGGCTGCAAATTCATATTTTTACCATTTTCAGACCTAGTACATTCTCCAGGGGCTGGTATCCCTTTTTAGTGCGGCATCATGTAAGCGATACCAATTGCCACCGGTAATTTTGACATCCAGTTTGACGATGTGAACATGTTCTAGAAATTTAATTTGCCATGAGCAAAATTAATTTCATGATTCTGGGGATATGATAGAATTCTGAAAGAACTTTCAACCAAATACAAAAATATTACACGTTACGATATTGAACTGTACATCCCCTTACGTGAAATTTGCCAGAAAAAATAGAAAATTATTTTTAAAAAAAGGTATTGTGTAATACAAAACATTGATACCAAGTATACGCGAAATCCCAATTTAACAATAATTTTTTTAATGGCAGTCTCATTATTTTGTCAGAATAACATTTGTACTTTTAGGAATGTAAGTCATTGATATAATATTCTTATCATGACCTTTTTTCATACTTTGCCTAAATAGCGTTAGGCATTCTATAGTATGCCTGGGCATTCTATACAATGCCTAGGCAAAGTATGTAATCAATCTCATATTTCATACTTTGCCTAAAAACGTCTGGCATTGTATAGAACGCCTAGGCATTCTATAGAATGCCGGCATTTCATACTTTGCCGGTAACATATGCATAAATATAAAATGTTTTAATATTCTTTTGTTAAAGTTAAAAATTCTAAATTCTAAAAGTTAAAAAAATATTGCAAAATAAAGTTATGTATAAATAAAATTTTCAGTTTCTTAATGATACACTTTTAATTTCTGTGATTATACAAACTTCATAGAGAACTTGAATCCATTTTGCATACACATTTATAAGTCTATTTTTGATTTTTTTTGTGACTCGTGGAACCCCTGAGTATGCCTCGTGGAACTCCAGGGTTCAATGGAACATAATTTGAAGACCACTGTATTACACACACAAACATATACGCATATGGAGATATTTATTGTATGATGTGCCTATTTAGAACTTAAAATTGAGTTGAACTTCTCTAATTTAAGATAAGAGAAATAAAAAAAAAATTATGCATTGTACCGATTTTATTCAATTACAAAGAAAAATAATTCTCAATTTTTTTAACAGAAGAAAATTTTATTTACTGTATGTGAGCTTAGTTTTACTATTTGCAACATGCTTCACAAAAAAATTATAAATAAAAAATAATAGACATGAATCCAGCATCTATTAAGTGAATACTTGAGCTGTGTTTAAAAATTTACAATTTAAGACACAAATAATTAATTCCCTTCAATAGAATCTTTTTATGAATCTTTTAAAATCCAATACAATTCAAGACAAGATGTGCCCAAAAAGTAAGTTCTATTTCATTCATTCACTGCCACAGAGCTTTTAACAGTACTCGAGCATACTAACTAGTTTCTCATATTTCCACTGATATCATTATGGTTGCTATATGTTAAAATCATTAAAAATGTTTCAGAAAATTGAAGAATTCATTGGCTGTGAGATTCAGACAATAATTCATTTCTTGAATGCTGAAGTTTATTGCCAAATTACAGAGATTTATGCTGAAAGTGCCATGAGTAACAGTATATTGAGAAAGTGGGTTAAAAAATTGAATGAAAAACAAACAAATAAGTATGATGTAGCACAGAATGAATAGCTTTCTGTTATGATGACAGTTTGAAAAGATACAAAGGTTTGAAGGAATGGTTGCTTTAGAATGTCAACACTTTTTTTGATGAATTGATTCAAAAAACTGTTTTGGATGAAATTATTTCCTACAGCTTTAGATTATCCTAAGTTGTGTTCTAGTTGGATATCAAAAATATTTACAGAAGTTCATAAAACCAAATGACTTTGCAGTGCTTTGACTTTCCTTATCTATTACAGTGACAAGAGAAAAGCATTTTTAAGCCAATTAGCCCTTAGTGAAAAAAACCTAGCTTCTTTACATAACCTCAGAATCAAAACAACAATCGATAGAGGGGGAGATATATAAGATCTCCCAAAAAGCAAAAATTCAAAATATCAATGTCAATTTTAAAAATCCTGTATACTGACTTCGACAGGGATTCTGCTGAATTTATTTTAAGGTGAAACCATATATGCTGCTTAATACAAAGCAAGATTTTGAAAAAATTTGGTATGCAAAAACAAAAGAGAAGAATGCTTAATCAAGGAGCTATTTTACTCACAACAATGCCCATCCTGCTATTGTTACTGAAAGACAAATTAACCCGTTACCGCCCAGTGATCTATTTATAGATCACCTCCCACTCAGAACTCCCAGTGAAAACGATATCTTTTAATCACTTCGTATTGTCATTGGCTGGTTTCCTTACACATGCGGCCACTCCCCCAAATGAGATTTGAAGCATTCTTTCCCACAGCAGTCCGGCAGCTAGCGTCTGATGTTCGCCATTTTGAAGCTTCAAAGTGCAGCTTTCGATTTTGTATCCAACAGAAAAAAATTTAAAGTAAGTTATACTTTTTTCATGAGTTTTACATTTTCAATACCTCTTTAATTATACTGGCTTATTTATATTAGAAAAATAACTGTTTTTATTATTAAAATGGAAGTTTAAACATGCTGATCTATAAATAGATCGCTGGGCATTAGTGATAACTAATATAATTTTACCCCATTTCGTTTCTTCCAGAATGTCTCGGCATAAAGTGTTTCAAACCACCGAAGAAGCATTAGAATATATGTTTACTAAGGAAATAGAGTCTGATATAATTGCTTTACCGCCTGGTGTGGATGAGTTAACTGACGAAGAGTATTTTGATGACGATGAAATGATTACTCCATCGGTAAAAGATCTGTCAGGTAATGTAGAAATTTGTGTACCCATGGAAGAAATATAAAAAGTATAAAAGAGACATTCGAAGATATATCGTCGTTGTGTACCTCAAACGGGGAACAAATTCTAAAAAAGGCATTGGAAGACCTCAGATGATGTCATCAAGATCAAACGTAATAGACTCTGTGCATTTAGATCAAAAAGACCATGTTATAGGAAAAAGACAAAACCAAAGAAGATGCCAGTTTTAAAAATGTAAGGGTAGACTTCTTACATTTTGTACAAAATGTAATGTAACCCTTTGTCTGAAATGTTTTCCATTATATCACACTTAAGTTTTACATAGTGGCTGTATAAAATTGTAACTAAGTAAGTTTAGATCAGTAAAATAATATTTTCTCTTTTAAATCTTATTGGTTGTTTTTAAATTCACAAAAGTTACACATCCCCCCCCCCTAAATTTGTAATTTTTTTTAAATATAAAACCATAGGAAAGTTACTTGGTCTTTTACTACCATAAGCACTCAGCGATCTATTTATAGATCACCTATTATCTCAGCTGCTAATTACGGAAAATGGATACAACTTCATAATTACTCTATTTATGATATATGTAATGTAATTTAAAAATATTTTTGAAAAATTTCGATTTTAAAATAATTTGGGCATTAACGGGTTAAGGACTTTGCCTGGCAGCAATTTGTGTGATCCATCTTACGAACAACCCAGACTACCCCTGTCTTACAACCAGTTGTAACTGCATATGAAGCAGGACTTTGGAGGCCAGTGTTTTGGAAACACTTTGAAGATATGGCTATCATCCCTAATTATTGGCAGAAACCTCTTTGAGAAAGATATAGGTAAGTAAATTGAATACAAAAAACAGCTAAAAAATGATGGAAGTTGGATAAAAAAGTAATTCAAACAAATAAACTTTTATGCAAAAAACAAACTGACAAGAGAAAAAAATGTGGCCCTTTTTACAAAAGGGATCTTTCTTTCCAGACATATCCCAATTAATATAAACTCAAGGGTCTGTAAGGAACTTATTTCCTTAACAATCTACCAACTAATTTGGTACTGATTAATACAAATTAATACACTTTTTTTTATAATAATACTTAAAAGTTAGAAATTAAATGCAGGATGCTCACTTCTGAATTTCACCTTTTGTGGCATCTAACATCATCAATACTAAATCAGCAGTTCTTGCAACAGCAATAACTTGACGACCTCTACCCTTACCTAAGAAAATGCAAAAAAGCAAAGAAGTTTATATTTTAATATTTTTTAAAAATGAAAACAGAAACTTTTTATTTAATTTATTAGAGAGAATCAGTTTTATGTATGGAAATTAATGCTTCTTAACTTAAAAGCTTAGTTAGTCGAGCTGTATATTAAAAAATGAGTAGATCTTTAACTTATCAATTTTTAAGTCATAATTTAAAAAATTTTAATATTTTTCTCAACTATATACAGCAATATTCAGAATAAAACATATTAAAAATAAAATTTCAAAATGAGAAGAAATAAATCAGTTGCTAGAGTGGACATGTATTATAAACTTTATGAATGAAACAGAGTGTGGCATATAATTAACAAAATAATGAACATTTAATCTTAAAAAGATGACAAACCCCTTTCATCATGATGGCAGGGAATGAATAGAAAAATAGCCATGCCTTTCAGACCGTTTAGGTGCCATATTTGGAAGCAGAATAAGAAATAGTATGTTTGTCATAAAATTTGTATGAGTGCACCCATTAAAATGTCATATAAAAACAAATAATCTAAAACACCTAATAGTGTAGTTATTATCTGATCAATTCAAGAGAAATTCTTGTATCAATTTACAATTATACGTTAACTTTTTTTTTTAAAAGATCAAATTTATTTAGTAGAAAATAATAGATTAACAAAAAAATTTGACACGCATATTTCAAAAGTATTAGTTATCTCTAAAATATTTGATTTTTTTTTTTTTTAATGTTAAAAAAAACCCATTTCATGGGAAAAGAAAAATTGTAAAAAAACTAAGAACTTTCAAAAAATAATAATAAAGACACTTTATATAATAACAGAATTCATTATAAATCCACTTATTATAAAAATAAATAAGGAAATACTTTAAGTAGTATTATTTGAATTTTTATTTTCAAATAACGTTTTGATGAATTTATTTAATGGTATCCAATAATATAATCCAATACTATACAAATATTATTTTAAATAATACTTATTCCCAAATTATTTAAGCATATTATATCATGGTAAATTCATATATACTGTACCTGAAGCAGCTCCTTCAATAATACCAGGAAGATCTAGTAACTGTATATTTGCTCCTTCATGCTAAAACAAAATGAAAAAGAATTATAAAGTTACAGCTCAAACTTTATGAATTAGTCCTACAAATTTTAAATCAATCTCACAGTTCTGACGTACAGAATCAAATATATGAATCAAATGATGAAGAACATTGTTAATACAACAAAAAAGTAAAATCAATTTATAAATTAAGAGTTCTGCTTTCATAAGTAAACTGATTATAAAAGATAGTAAGAACAAAAACTTGAAATTTTATATCATATAATATTTACTTACTTGAATAACACCAGGTATACATGTTAATGTAGTAAATTCATATGCAGCAGACTCACTGTGGGTGGCAGTCAATGTGTTAAGTAATGTAGACTAAAAAAATGTAAAATAAATTAGCTTGACTATCATAGTACAAATTATGTAGCAAATGGGAAAGTTGCAGCTCAAAAGAAAATGCAAAATAAAAATAAACAACAAGAAATGACTTATTAAATTTTTTTTAAATACTTGAAATTAATCCTAAGAGCTCCAATAGGGAAGAAGCAATTCTTTCAAATATTACTAAGTATTAAATATTAAAAATAGTCCTGTAATTATTTTTGGTATTTAGATACTACCATGTAAATTTTCAAGATACTCACCAAATGGGCTATCCCGATTTCACACATGCCACAGGTGCTGAAACGGTACCCATGAGCTTTATTTTATATTTCACCCCTTGAAGCCTATCTAAGCCTAAGAGTTCGTTGATATGGCAACTCAGAATACTAAAATGTAAATCTGGAATTTACCATATTCTTAAATAATAAAGTTAGTAATAATAATATATGCCAGCTGGATGGCGTAGTTGGTTTGACGCTGGGCTAGTACGACAAAGGTTGCGGGTTCAACCCCAGACCAAGTTGGTGGATTTTCATGATGCAGAAAATCAACATAGTCCATGTCATATGACTGTGCAAAGATCCCTTAAGTGCTTGTTTAGCTTGAGTGCTCTAAGCAAAATTTCAATTCCTGTTATGGTTTTGCATCATTAGAGCTCTGGTCATCAAAATTACTTGTGGCAACTGGTATACCACCTATATGGTGCCGCAATAAAAAAAATGCCAGCTCCCCGAGAATGCACTAGGTCTGCAATGATAAAACACTAAAAAGCAGCCCCATTAAAAATTTTAAAAAATAATAATATAATTATTATAATTATGGCATTTATTTTTAATCCAAACTGCCTTTAATTCTAAGTCCCACCCCAAATTCACAGCATGTTTTTGTGAAGAAAAACAGTGTAAAATGTAAAATGGTTTATCGATATCCAATATTTACGAAATTCAAAGAATTTAAAATGAGAACTAAAAAAAGGGACTAAATTTATTCTATGAGTATTAAAAACTTTTAAGCACATTCATGAACCTGTAACCCTCAGAGTATCATGATCAATTTCCCCCATCCAAAGAAAATCTCCATTTTCGATTTTAAGCTGTATTTGATTTTCAGTAGCATTAATATTAGGTCTAAAGTGTGGCATAGACTCAAATAAATATGTATTATTACATATAATATAAAGTTAAATAATAGAAATTAGCCATCCTTTTTCTTTTATTGCTAAATATTTATTTATAATTACTTAGTTTTCCCATAGTATTTTTCAACTATGCACTCCATATATACATCAGCGTATTCAGTTTTTAGAATTCATGAGGTTTTATTCAATGTCACCAATATTGATGCAATAATGCATAAGTACCTTATCTTCAATAGTTATAACAATAAAAATAATCAAACACTAAAATGATTTAAAAAATTGTCATAAGATGACAAATGAAAAGAAACACATACAAAAGAAAAAGTACACATACAAAAAGAAAATATATACATATATATATTATTTCTTACCTTACCAACGGATGGGAAACCAATAAGAGCCACCCGAGCATCACCTGATTTCATAACATCGAATCCTTCACCCTGAAAGATAAAGTAACATTCTACAATACTTAATTTAAATATTATACAATCCAGTATTAATGCAAAGAACATAGATACAATAAAAATATTTTGTTTTTAAATAAACTGCATTTTAACAACCAAGTCATGGCAGGCACAGCAAATCCTCAAGTATGATGGCCATTTCATTGGTGGCAACATCTGGCGGCAGCTCCTGCTACCATTCATTCAATTTAAACTTTACCTGAATCCATTCAATGTAAGCTCATCAGATGCTAAATGTTGCTGAATCAGAGCCAAATGAATACTTGAAGGATCTTTTGCATACCACATAATCATATGACATGCATGCCTACAATTTTCAAACCCAGAAAATCTATTGATTTTAGCTAGGATCAAACCCACAGTCTTAGGTTTATGAGGCAAGCATGATGCCTCTAAGATCCCGAGTCAATACAATAAAAATATTGAATTATATTAAATTTGGGTCAATGTTCATGTAAAAAACAAATTAACTGATCGTCCCTAAATATCTGTAGAATTAACAATTCATCCAATAACTATTGAGCATACAAAATATATCTATCAAGAAAGCTTACAAAAAAAAATTTAATGTTACTTTGAACTATTACTGAATACAGCTAATTGAAAGATTAGTTATTACAGTGAGTACATAAAATCAGTTTTTAACCAAAAAACATAACGATTCCCCATTTCGTGTAATCATTACAACTTATTTGTTTTCAGGCCATGTATTAGTTTTTAATTTCAAGTGTACCTTTTATCCTAAGTCAGAAGTGTACACAGAACCTGTCTTGTGAGCCAGCTGGGGGTGTGGTTGGTTTGTCGCTGGCCTTCTGCACCAAAGGTTGTGGGTTTGACCCTGGCCCAAGTCAGTAGATTTTCATGATGCAGAAAATTGACAGCAGCCATGCCATATAATTATATGGCATGTAAAAGATCCCTAGAGTGTCTGTTTGGCTTGGGTGCTCACGGCAAAATTAGAATCTTAGTACAGATTTGCATCGTCAGAGCTCAGGGGCTTCCCTCTGGGGAGGAAACTGGGCATCAAAATTATTTACAGTAATTGGTAATGCCTGTATGGTGCTACGCTAAAAAGTGATACAAGCTCTTGCAAAATGTATTAAGTCCGCAAAAGTTAAAATACCAATCCACAGCCCCATCGGTAAAAAAAAGAAGAAAAAAACCCACCTCTCTTTTGAAGAAAGGGGTATAATTTTAAAAACAAACGGAAACGCTATGGGGTAATCTCTATGGCAAAAATTAAAAACCTGTTGGTCTACAGCAGTGATTCCCAAAGTGGTCTATATAGACCCCCAGGAGTCTATAACAACATGCAGGGGGTCTATGTCAGCGAAAAAATAATTTGGGAGTCCAAAAGGTGTAAATGTGATAGTGACTCTCATTAAATCAGACTAACTTTAATTTTAAAAGAAAATTTAATCAAGTGGAAACCAAATTTTACCTACTTAACAGATTTATTTACCAAATTTAATGAAGTTAAGGAATATAATATTGGACATCCCAAATTTTCCTTGTTTCTCAATTTGACACACACAATCTGCGAGGAAAAGGACGTTTTAACCTACGGTAAACATTTAAATGCTCCTTATTTTTGAAACTAGGTTGGAGAATGATTTGAGAATACACACACGGTAATACCACAGAAGGCACTTAATTAATATGGTCACGTTGAAAGAAAAAATAAATGTCAAATTACAAGAGGAACTGGTCAGAACAGACACTAAGAAAATTTAGAAACAGGTATCAGCAATTTTAGAAGCACCAGATTCATCTCTCCCATTAAAAGCATTTGTTTGTTGCTCAGTTACTTTATGTAACAGTCATTTCAAGGATTAATTAAAGCTTAATTTAATTGATTAACACGTGTCTTAGGTTTTAAACACTATATTTCACCACAGTTAGAAATTTAAGTATTTTAAAATAAGTATGTAGCTCTTTACCAGCTGCCAAAAAGACATTTAAGTTGATAAATTTGCAAAAATTCATTATTAGGTAAGTAGGGGTCTACTCCAAACTGAAAAACATGGCAAGGGGTCTATGAGACAAAAAAATTGGGAAACCTCTGGTCTACAGGGAAGGAGGGTTTGAAATCTCCAAACCCTGGATTATTTTTATGGTTTCTGTACTTTAAATTCTACATTATCTTTATGGTAAAAAAATTATCATGAATATCTTTATTTCACACACATAATTTTGAATTATACGTAACTCTCAAACAAAAATCTTAAGTGAAAATTATTATGCTATTTTAATATTAATAAACAGCAAGCATATCTTTCACATATGAATCGAAAATGTTTCTATTTGCATAAAACAAAACACATCAGTTTTGAAGTGGTGCTTTTATCCGCTGGGATAGAACCAGGTACCTTTGGATCTGAAGCCGAGTTCCTTACCCACTACACTAAAATTATCACTATGGTGCGGAGGTTGTTACTGGCTTATATAGATGGCACCGCTATCTACTCCCCCACCAGTGAGTTGGTGGTTAGGCGAACGAACGATGAAGTTGTTAGTGACGGCTTGAGGGTTGCGTCACCATGTGACGGCTTGAAGATTGCATCATTCGTGCGTAACGGCTTGAGGGTTGTGTCACCATGTGATGGCTTGAAGGTTGCGTGGCTATGCGACGGCTTTGGTTGAATTTGCGGTGGATAGATGGCGCCATGACAATTCAGAAGGTTGCCTTTTTCTGAGTTCAGCCAGGGTCACCAATGAAGTGGCACGCTTATCCGGAGGATAGAACTCGGGACCTTTGGGTCCGAAACCGAGTTACTTACCCGCTACACCAAAATGATCACTATGGTGCGGAGGTTGTTACTGGCTTATATAGATGGTACCGCTACAGTTTACTGAATAATTTACTTTTCAACTTCAAATTTAAACAAAAATATAGACCTCAGAGTTAATTTCCATTTTTTTATAATATATATATATATATATTACCTTCTCTTTTTTTCCAGTTGGTTCTAGAAGCTGAGATCGATATTTAGCAAGTTTAGCTTTTAAGACACCAAGATGATACTCAGTAGCTAAGAAAAGAAAGGAATATGTCAACAAACAATCAATGTATCAGAAAATTTTACAAATAAATATATGATTATATGTATGCAGTAGAATTTAATCAGCTAAAAAATTACAATGTATGCATTATTTTTGAAAAACTGGGGGGGGGGGATTGAGGCTCAGTAATAGAAATTTATATTTAAAAAAATTAAATACTTAATTGAATTGAAAAATACTTGATCAATCTGTAATTTCCCCTACACAGAAACAAAAATTCCTCTTTAGCTGAAAGGTTTTTTTTAATAATAGCCATTCTTATTAATTAGCTTTAACATATATCAATAAAATTTCACATTTAAATATACCATTTAATTCTCTCTTTTCACTATAGGACAGAACAGCTTCAAGAGGCATCAATTCAAGAGTTGCAAAAATACAACCATCAGCAAGAATAATTATGACAAATTTGAATGTTCCCTAACATTAACCTAACATTTCAGAGGACAAGTATAAATAATTAAGATAAAATTGTAAAATCTTGATCTATTTTATGAAAAGCATTAAATATAAAAAGAAAAAATATAATAAAAAAAGCTAAATAAAAATATACTTTACAATATCAATTTAACTAACTTAGATACATTGCAAATGATTTTAAATATTGATACAAGGTAAACAAAAAAGTTCCTGCCGTTTGCACGTTTCCATTGAAAGAAGCGAGAAAAAGTATGTAAATTCGTGTATGACGTGATTGAGAACCCATCAGTCAAGAGTAGGAATATCAGTTGTTATAAACACAGATCCACTGCTCACATTCATCAATCGGAACTCGTACAGTAGCAAAGCAAAATGGATGTATCCAAGGAGCTTGTTCGGGGTTGTTTACTTTATGACTTCAAAGTGGGCTTATCAGCCACTGCATCAAGTCGTCAAATATGTCAAGTGTTTGGGGATAGTGCAGTCAATGAACGCACGGCAAGGCATTGGCTTAAAAAATTCAGGTCGGGAGATTTGTCCCTCTGTGATAAAACTCAAACAGGACCACCACAGGCCTTAGATGACGAAGCCCTGCAGGCGACCATTGAGGAGGACAGTAGTCAAACGCGTGATGAACTTGCCAGACAATTCAACACTTCCAGTGAAAATGGTTAGACATCATCTGCAACGCTTAGGCAAGACGTACCGACTGAGCAAGTGGATTCCTCACACGCTGTTGGAAGCCCATAGCAACAACGAGTGGCAGCCTGTTTATTGTTGCTTTCCCGCCACCATAGAGCTTCCACATTCAATCGGGTGCTGACCAGTGACGAGAAGTGGGTCCTGTATGTCACACCCAAGTGTTCCAAACATTGGTTGTCCCCCCAGGATACTGTCCCACACAGCGCAAGACCACCTATGCACTCACACAAGATTATACTTTGTGTCTGGTGAACTTGTCGTCAAGTGGTTCACAATTAGTTCCTACCAATGGGCCAAACAGTCACTGCAGACCTGTATTTGCACCAATTGGAACAATAGGCATTGCATCAAAAGGAGCCAGCACTGGTAAATCAAAAGGGTGTACTGTTATTGCATGATAACGTGAGGCTGCATGCCGTGCGGGTGGCCAGGAATACGATACAGCAACTTGGTTAAAAGACTTTGTGCCATCCTCCTTACTCACCTGACCTTTTAACATCAGATTACCACCTCCTCCATTCCCTGGGAAATCATCTTCGTGGTAAATCCTTCACCAATGAAGCAGACGTGCGCCAAGCTCTCACAGACTTCTTTTCGTCCCACACCCCCAAGTTTTACCGCAAGGGGATTGAACAACTGGAGACGTTGGTAGAAGGTGCTGGATGCCGATGGTGATTACTTCGAGGACTAAAAATAGGCTACGCTGTTTGTATGTTGTGTTCTTTTGGGTCATTAAAAACGGCAAGAACTTTTTTGTTTACCTTGTACTTATACATTAGCATCCCCACAGCCAAATTTGTGCCACACAAATCACACTAAGATATCAAAACAACAAAAAGACTCTTATGTGTTTTATTTTGAAAAAAAAACAGTCAGATTTTGGTGGAAAATAGCGTGATTTCTGTGGAGCAAATTTGGCTGCGGTGATTAATATGTAAGTACTGAAACATTTAACTGCAAAATTTCCTAATTACACAGCTTACTTTAATAATATATATATATATATATAAATATATATTTATTTTCAGAAGTCCTTTCAAGTTAAATTCATTACATCACTCTGATATAAATGATTAATTTTAAATAAAAGCAGAACACTTCAATGAATTTCGTAAATTTCTTTTTTGCTTTAACAACACTAAAAATTTTCCATTTTTATTTTTAAAGAAATTTATCTCAAGCATGGCAAATATTTTTCATTAAAAAGTTCATTTACAATCTACAAAGGGACAAAATTGTTAACACTTGCCAGAGTGTCAAAATTACAACAAATGGATAGAATTCCAGTTTAAAAAGTGAAGCTAAAAAGTTTATTTTTGCAATTATATTAAAAGGAACAAATGTTCTACCATGTACAATTAATACAGGAATAAACGTAAAACATACTGTGATTAGCTTTAATTTTAAGAGAAAACCAGTTTGCCACTTATCTACACATTGCTTAAGAGTGGTACTGATTCTAACCAATCATGTTTTTAAGCTATCAAAGTAAAATATTTTTTTTAAAAAATAAATGTCTTTATGAAACAAAGCACTTTTAGAACCTAGCAGGAATATATCTGATTTCAATTTTTATTAATAAACTAAATAATTCTAAAGCAATGCAAGGACTACTGGCAATGGACCTCATAATTTTGAGCTTCGGTCAAGTGACAAGGACATCATCTCAGCTGGCAACCCACTGTTTTAACTTCCATACGGTGAAATTGTCGAATCGGCCACTGGTCCGCCAAATTATGGAAAATCGCTAATTTGGAATTTACATTGGGGGAAAAAGCGCAGCTTAGATTTGAGTGAATATGCTAATTATTTTCAAGATTTAAACACTTTTAATCTACTTAAATGTTTTGTTTCTCTTTAAAAAGTCCAGTTTCTTAATAAATTCTGTCCATGGCAATAAACTTTTAAATTAAATGGCTTCAAATTTCCCTCCAAACAAATTTTCAAATATTTATTTAAAAACAGGAAGCAGGTGAAATTGAAAAACTTTTACAAATTAATCTTTTTGGTCTCTCTTAATTCAAACTTTACACATAAATATGGACTTCATAGTAAATGAAATAGTGTTTTCAAAAATAATTAGAGTAAAAATGAAATAGTGTTTTCAAAAATAATTAGAGTAAAAATGAAATACTGGCATTCTAAAAATCAGTAAATTAACAGTAAAAAAATATCACAACTTTAACTATGGTTAAGAACAAGAGTGGGAAAATTTCATTACGCTCGAGTAAAATACTGATGACACAGAAAAAGTATTTATAAATCTAGGTTTTAAAAAAAATTAAGAAAAGTTATAAAAATACACAAAAAGATTTTAATCGGTTTAAATTCATTTCGTCTAACTTTTTATTACCATCTTATATGTTTCATTCTTTTATTACCAACTTTTTTAAAATTCTTTAATCATCAATTTATGTTTTTATCCTTGATTATCAATTTATGTTTCAATCCATTTCTGTCTCTACTTGTGTTTCATTCTTTTATTTATTTATTTTTTAATTCCCATTTCAGAAAAGGAATTAAGCTCAGTTTCATGTGTTAAGCCAACGATTATCTGATTTTTCTCAACAAAAATCATACCTTTGTTTTTTTGTGTCCGAGAAATTTCTTTCTCAATTTCACTTATTCTTTCCAGTATCCCCATGATATAATTTTTTAATTAATTAGAAATTACACACAATCGAGCCACTACGATAACATGCGGAATGAACCGAAAGCAGCAAAACAATAACTTTAGACACGTTACAGTTACGAAAACTGTCAAAAGTTTACTTGAAGAATAACATTTTACGTCTTTGGAATTTTTAAATTGGAATGCTTGAAGAAATAATCAATAGAATTTTAGGCTCAAGAGTAGTAAAGGGGAAGGGGCCTTTGAATTTAGCAATTTTTCTTTGGATTTGGTGATTTTTATATAGATACTATGGTGAGATAACAAATTCATTCTAGCTCCCTTATATCTATCGCTAAGTGGAAGTCGCTAAAAGAATTGAAATCACCTGCTACACTTTAACCAAATTTTATCTTAAAGTCAACATTCAAATTTTAAAAGGATTGTACTTTTGTATGCATAAATAATTATCAATAATAAAACCAATTTTTTTAAGTGCAAAGCCTCACTCCTCTCTTTGCTTTGTGCTATTTTTAACTGCGACCTCAGTGAAGTTGAAGTAGAAGTAGTGTAAACAGTGACTTATTTTTGTTTTAGTGAGATTATTGTGTGATTTTCTTTTAAGCGTTGGTGTTTTGAAATACAAAAATTATGCCCAAAGTAAGAAGAAGTCGACAAAGACCACCAGATGGATGGGAGTTAATTGAACCAACTGTTGATGAATTAGAACAGAAAATGAGGGAAGGTATTGTAATGTCTTGGCTTACAAATTCATGCATCAGAACTTTTGAGAAATGCTTTGAAATCAATTATAATCAGTTTGTTACATTTTCAAAAAAAAAACATGCATAGTTATGTGTACTTCTTGTCTAGATGTACATGATTTCTATCTAAATTATGCACTATTTGCACAACAGTAATAACGTGTATTATAATGCCCTTGATGTTAAAATCATGTACCAAAAAAAATTACATAAGACGTAACTGAAAATCGAAAGTAAAAATTTTCGTTTTTGTAATGATGGTGATAAATTTTACTTTTGGAATGTGTCAAATTTTAGTTTTTTTTATTAAGGGTGTAACAACATTAAAGTTTTAAAAAACTTCTGATTTTTCCCACTGTTAAATATGGAGCTCAAAAAATTACAGAGCTTCGATTGGCGACAGTTAAATTTGTTTGTCTTGTCATATAAAACACCAGACACAAAATAAGGTGTTTTTTTAAAGTTGTCTTTCTGCACATGCACTCAAACTCACTCATGTGCTGCATAAACACTCAAACTCATGAATTGTGTGGTAGATTTTCCACATTTAATAAATTTTTACTGGCATTCGCCAATTTTTGGAGGTGGAGGGGCATTTTTATAGCCCTCCGAAATCGAAAAATACCCAAAATGCAGTAATAAATCACTACTACATTCCTAAGAACATAAACTAAGTTGAACAACTTGTTCAGTTATTTATTTATGTAGATCAGAGAAAATAATTGTATATATATAATATTTGTATTTTAGTACTTATCTTAAGGCTGTTTTTATGTAATTTAAAATTATAGGGCTCATGTTCTGAAAGGTTTTTTGGTTGAATTGTCGAATCGGCCACTTATCCCGCCAAGTGTTTTCTCGCCAAATCTGGTAACATTTTTGATTTTTGTATCAGCGTGGAAGAAGTTGTATGTGTTGTAGTAGTGTTGCTACTCCAAAACACAACACGCAAAAACGCGCCAAATTAGCGATTTTTCATAATTTGGCAGACCAGTGGCCGATTCGACAATTTTACCAGTTTTTTTTATAGTAAAATATCCCAATATATGTATTCCTATGTTCTGACATCATTATCTGGTGCTTAATTTTCATAGGGAGTACTCAGAAGATTCAGCATTACAAATTTGGGTACTTCTTTATACTATTGATCAATTCCTTTAAATTAAAATACATCACTAAATGTTATGATATGCTGTCAATTGTGAAAAACCATTCCCTTGCTTGTTCCAAAACAATAATAAAGATGACAGCATTTGGTGATATTGGTGTATTCAAAATTGGAAACTGGTACTGAGTTGCACAGGAGCACTTGGTTCTGTCAAAGCTTTATCTATAATCATCAGAGTTCAAATGAATTTAAAATACTTTCAAACTGTCCATCTTTAAAGTTCAATATTTAGATAATACAGTACTATTACTCTAGCTTTAAAATTTAAAAGGGATTACTTGGATATCTCTAAAATTGTATAAGTTATAAAAATTGGGTGAAAAAATCAGGAAAAATTTTCATGTTTAGGAGTAAGCAAGCAAGTCTAGCCTATCTGGTTGCAACTAAGTAATCCATGTGGAAGATGGGAAAAATTTAGAAGAAAAATGTGAGGATGCTTTGGTATCAAGAAGAGCTTCTGTGTTTAGCTGACCAGAATGATCTGCTATTTTTACATTTAAGTTGGGAAGAGAAGCTTGTCCAATCCTAGAGTAGACAAAAGTTCAAGCAAGTCAAACTGCATATCTATGGTTTATCTTAAAGTAATATGAGTTTTTAAAAACTTTAAAAGTAGGAATAAATAAGTAGAATAGATAGAATAAGATTAATTTAGAATTAAATAAATTAGATAAAATCGGTCTATTAAAAGGGATCAAAGTTTGGGAAAAGTTAGGTAGGGAGAATATTTTTTTATGTTCATGATCGATTTGTTATTAAAATTGTCTATGTTATTGAAGAATTTCATTGCATTTCTTCCGATTGTTTCCCTAATAATGGGTAGTTTGCTTGCTATTCTAAGATCTGCATTTCAAAGTTGGAAAGAGGAGAAAAGAAATAAAAACTCTTTTTTTGCAAGAGAATGCTTGCCATTTTCCTGCAGTCCATTAAGGAATGGTAATTTATGACTCATTTGATGAATGGGGGAAATTCGTGACTGACTGGCACCAAGCGAGTAATCACGTGACAAATTGGGCAACAATTGCACGTGCTTTTCAATACTGTGGTAGAATCCAATATGCAAGTTGTTGACATTCTTTAGCTTTAATTTATCTAATTAAAATATATGATATCATTGTATTTTATTCATTATTCTAGTGTATATATTTGTTAGGAAAAACTCTCAACTCTTTGATATAATTTTTGCTTTATTCTGATTTATTTATCTAATTAGGTATTCGTCTGCTTTAAATAGTGTTAGCTGGTATATTTATTTAGGTTGGGATCCTAGCACTTGGTACACAGCTAATAGATATTTTAATTCTTAATTAATTTAGTAGTTATTAATTATATATTTTTGCGCAAGAATGGCTTACAGTATATAGGATCAATACAACTTCTTTTAAAAAACTTGAAACTGTTTGACTATCTAATAACAATTGTATCGTTTCCTTAAAAAGAACTCACTATTATTATCAAATAGAGTCAGTTAAGTGTATATAATATAAAAAAATGTCTGTTTATAATTTTAATTCATAATTCAAAGTCAAGAGAAAATATTTATTCTGAAGAAAAACAATTTGATGATAATTTGTGAAAGGAATGTTTACAAAAATTAAATAAATTTTTCTTTGATTTTTACATTTCACAAATTATTGATTTCTAAATCATTAATAATTATTATTTACTGTTAAAAATTGATGTCATTTCTTTCTTTAAATTAAAATAAAATATTCTTAAGGGGAATGATACCATCGCAAAAGGCAACAATTTTTAGAAATGATCAAATTTAATTTGATGATTTGTTGCTATTTTTTTTTTTTTTTTGAAGTACATTTTAAACTTGCAAAAACGTTTGTTTCTTGAAGCCTGTGTATATAGATTATTAGGTAAAGTTTTAGATAAATGTAGATAATTATTCTTTGGTGAAAGTGTATTTTTTTCCATCGCCTCCCCCCCCCCCCTTTTTTTTGTACATAAAATATTAGAGTTGATATGGTATTTATCCTGTCATGAAAATGAATTTTTTAACACTATATTTACATCAAGTTTGCCTACTTAAACTTAAAATTCGAATGAATATTTTATTTTACTGTGGAACAGTTACTGAATGAAAATGAATTTTATTTTTACAATGTATTGCATATAAATACTTTATATATATGTATGTGTTTTACAATATTATGGAGCATTTAAAGATATTTGAAATGTTTCTAATAAAATAACATTCTCCATCTTTGACTGTCTGATTTACTTAGTAATTATTCTTTAAAAATGTTTGAAATTTTTTTTACAAATGATTGTCTAAAGTAATAAAAGAAAATACTATTTCATTTTTTAGTTAAAGCAATGATTCATATTAACATATAATTTTCAGGATATATTCATTGTAATGTGATTATCCATTATTATAACTACATATAAAGTACATAATCAGGGCTAATAATTAACTAAATGATTATAATGAGATATTTCTACATGTATTAACTGTTTTAATACTTTTCTCTAAGTTGCAGTCACTACAGCAAGTGCTCTTTAAGCACATTAAAATTAATAAAGAGTTACCTTCAGTCATGCATGTGTACAGAATGCTTAAAAACCTTGTTATATTAAGTATCGAAAAAAAAAATTGTAACTTTCCTGAAAAAAAAAACATGCATTAAATAAACATGTGTTTGTAATTTTACTCGTTAGTACAATGCTTTGCAGAACTGAATAGTTTTCTATTGGAAATTGCACTTTTATATCTGGGGTACTAAATATAATGCATGGGTATGCGACACTTGGATCACAAATTAATGTTATTAATGCTAGTATGAACTATATTAAAAGTTCGCATTACAATTTTTTATGACAAATTGAATACTTTTTTTTAATTGTCTTTGTATAAAGTGCCTTTAATATATACGTTGATCTACTTTTTAAAAATTATTATACAATATTAAGGGAATGTTTCATCAGAAAAGGTGCAATAATTATCAGAAATTTAATTATCTTTAGTCTTAAATATATTTTTCTTCTTATTGAATTACATATAGTTTATAAAAAATAATAGTATGATTTATCTATAAACAGATTCTTGTGTTCGAATCTTAGATAATTAAATACTTAAGTACCTCTGTTACTACTCTGAAGATGCGTAAAATAAGTAAAACTTAAGTTAATTAAACATTATATGTTCTCAATATAACTTCATTTAAAATAAACAAAAATTTGCTTAAGTTAACTAACATATTTTACTTTCTTATGTATGATCTAAATATAATTTTATTTAAAATAAAAAATTTGCTTTGAAGTATTTACATGTTTGTGAAAGTCTACACCTCTCCAAAATCCTTTTAGAACAGGTTTCTTTTGTGAAGACAACAATAGTGAGAATAAAGCTTGGTTTAAGCTGGCGTCGGTATTGAAAATATTCTTCAAAGTAATTGCATACATAATAAACAGGGAGGAGATGGTTTATAATCCTCACGTTTCAACATGCTTTCAAAACACTGATATTTTGCCCTGGTATATGAAAAAAAGTGATTTTTTTTGTCAATCATATTTTTATTTATTGATTGAACAACCATTTTAGCAAAATGAGACATTTTTAAAAGTACAATGTGAAACTGCGATAGCAAAATAGTCCTAGTGATGGTAGTAAACAAACGGCAGCGTAATCACGTGACACAGTTTTCACGTGATCGTGACGTCACATGAATTTAGTCCATTGTGCAAAAAATTGTGTTTTTTTTTTCTAAGAAATATAACAGAAATGATGAGTCACATATATGTTTTAAAAAAGAGAGATTTAACTCTCTTAAAAGAGCGAGCAACTCTCAACACCATAAAAAACAAAATATTACTAGCTGAACTTCTTAAAATGACAAAAATAATAACATTCCACCTTTTCATCAACTGGTTTGAAAGAGGATACATTTTACACTGTGATATAGTTTTTTTCCCATCATAACTGTAAGAACAAAATTATAAGAAAAGGGAATGAAATAAAAGCAAATTTGAATTGAATAATAAAAGCCTAAAAAAGTTCACTTCAGTGTCAGGAAGAACAATGAAAATTAAGAAAAATAAGGCGTGTGTAATTTCTCTTTTAGTAAGGAACTAGGTAGGTACTTACATATTATCTCAACCATATTGGCAATGTTATATGAAACGAAGCACATGGTTGCCATTTCAGTGTGTACAACACATACAAAATCGGGGTTCCCAACTGGGCAAGTTATCACAAATGTTGGCATTGTTGCAATAATATTTATGTACCAGGAACTATTTACATCTGATCAGCATGATTAGTATTTCCTGAGTGCTACGCCATTCCTTTAGATACACTTACTCCTCCTCTCATACGAAGAAACTTATATCATTTTGAACTAAACTCATTTTGTTCACTCATTTTGACTAAACAAGGCCTTAAACAGTATTCTAAAGTTATTTTCTCTATCCCCTCCCCTCCCCGGAATTTAAATATGGAAATTTTCTGCTAATTGCCAAATATTATAGAAATGTGAGAATTTGATAGTTGCATTTTGCATAGTTTTCAATTTTAAACAGATACTTTGAAATTCATCCTTATTTTATCTATTAATAACTAGTGCTTACCAAGAAGAAAGACTATAGTTATGATTTATAATGCAATGACTTGCTTTCATCAAACAGTTTTAATCATGGGTTTTGGGAAATATTGTAAGTATTTTAATTCATATTTTTTGTTAACTGTGTTTCATCTGCATCGTACCTAATTCATCAGTTTTTTAACCAGTGTTTATTGTTTATGTATTTTTTTAGCAGTATTTTCCCAAGTAGCTGTGACAACTGAGTAGTTGCCATCCTGCTTATTATGCCATCCTAAGCTTTATGATTAGAATATATTCAAATTTGGACTATGTTAAAGAGCCATCATAAAAAAACTAAAAGGCAGCTTCATATTAATTAGCTTTAAGAGTTTTAAGTCCTAATACAGTTTAGTCTGAAGTTAAGAAAGTGTGTTTCAAGTCAAGTTCATTTTCATCACCTAAATATGGCTAAAAGTTAGAGATTGGTTAGTGGTAATCCTTGTGCTGCTGTGTAGCGGAATTAACACTATCCATTAATTGAGAACTGAGTGGGAAAAGTTTAGTATTAAGTGAATGCTAGTGTTTTGTCATTTTCTCTTATTTAATATATTTATTACCTCATATCAAACTCAAATATATATATATATATATTAAAACTTACTGTGTATATTTATTTATTTACCACCATAATTCCATTAAATATGTAATTTTACTTATTGAAAACATGTTCTTTTAGAATATGCTCAAAAATTCTTTTAATGTTCAATGTATGCAATTTTATATGGATAGTTTAACAAAAAAAGAGAAAGTGTAACAATTTTAACATTTATGTTTCCATTCTACTTATGCAGAATATAAGAAAATGTTTCCTTATTATTTTTTTTTCCTTATTATTTTCCTCATAATTTTAAAATTATATGTGTAAAATTGATTTGATTTTTAATCAATAAATGCTTGTTTTCTGTGTAGCGGAGACTGAACCACATGATGGAAAGAGGAAAGTAGAATCTCTTTGGCCAATTTTCAGAATTCATCATCAGAAATCTCGTTATGTATATGACTTATATTATAGGAGAAAAGCTATTAGTAAAGGTAAACTACTCTTATTTATTTCATAATGTTTGCATTTTAGTGATATTAAATTTGGTTTGTTTAAATTTGGTCAAACTAAAAAGTTGTCTTTATGAAAGCAAGCAGTTTTGAACTATCGATCTTATGTGCTTATATAAGAAACTGAAATTATATACATAGTACAGAGAGGATACTATATACTATGAAAATTGTAACTGTCATATATAGATACTAAATTTTTTTTCTCGTGTCTTATTGCATGTAATAGACATATGCTAAAATGCAATGTCTGAAATTTTTGAATGTAAATTTTATAAATTAATTAAAAAATAATCAACTCTGAGCATTATCAACTTATCCTCATCTTCCCACATAAATGTTATTTATTGGCTATTAATTTTATGTGATTAAATTTTAACTCATTTGTGTAATGAGCTGCAAACTGTATCTGAATATTTATTTTTGCTTATGAAAAGTTATAAATAGTGTGGTAGATACTGAAGCAATAAAATTTTGTAAAAATTATAATGTAATTAAATATTATAAAAATGCTTTTTTATCTTTTCACCTATATTTTTTTTTTTTTAATTTTCTCTATATCTAATTCTTTTAACACAAATACAGTCAAATCTCTACATAACGAACTTCTGTCTTAGGAATATCTCTATTTTGCGAACTTTTTCCTGAAACCAAGAACATTTTACAATTTTCTTCATAAAATAACCCCTAAATAGCAAAGTGCATTTTCTATTTAATGAACCTTTTCTCTTACAATTTGATTTTTTTCCCCAATTTTAAAAAATATTTTAGGGCATTTTTCAAATTATTCCCTTTTTTATCACATTTCATGGTGATCATTGACCTTGAACTGGTTTTATCAGGTGCCTAACTTACCTAGAGCAATAAAATATCCATTATTTTTCAAACAAAAACTCAAATAAAACTAATAGATTTTATCAGTAATTAAATTTAAGGGCACATGTGGTAGTGTATGCTTAAAATTAGAAAATATCATTTAAAAACACTTCAGTTTTAATATAAAATTATTTTTTAAAGTTGAAAATTCAGTGTATTCCTGGAGACAGTTCTTTTTTTTCCCTTCCAGATTTATTTTTGATGGGTAGGATATACAAATGAATAAATATTAATTTTCAAAAAAAAATGTGAATAATTATTTTTTTAAATAATATATTGCATTTATGAATTTAAAATTTGTTTTATATGGTTTGTAAAATATATTAAAAGATGAATCTCATAAACTTTTTTCAGGGTTTAGTGACTTTGTTACATAGAGTTCCAACTATTCTATAAGTATTATGTTAATTTTTTTTTCTTTTTGACTATTAAAAACAAACCCTTTCTGATTATATTCCTTTCAAAACAAACTTGGTTTTAAATTCAGAATTTATATTAAATATGCTGTTGATGCTTTAAATTACATTTTAGAATCTTATAATTTCTGTTGTACAAAGTGCCCATCTTTCATTAAGAAAAATAAAATATTTGTCTTTTAATTAATATTATGATCGTTTACTTATATATCTTTTATCAATATATTTTTGCTTCTTTTAGAGCTTTATGATTACTGCATAAAGGAGAACATTGCTGACAAAAACCTGATAGCGAAGTGGAAAAAGCAAGGTTATGAGAATTTGTGCTGCTTGAGATGCATTCAGACTAGAGATACAAATTTTGGTACAAATTGCATCTGCAGAGTACCGAAGAGTAAACTAGAAGAGGTATAATATGTCTTCTTTAAAAAAAATAAGTTTTATGAAAGATAAATGAATGTGAAAAAATATTTAATTTACTCTACCCTTAAATACTTTACTTTTTCATATGATGTACATTTAATTAAGCATTTTTTGCCTATTCTTATTCCTTATTTTAACTATTCAAAATGCCAATAATAAATACCAAAAAAACAACTTGAATAACTTATATCATTATAAAAAATAGTGAATTATTGCAATTAACTTTTTTTACTTTTGATGATGTGTAGACGTCTTTTAGAATTAGTTTTGAATTGTGAGAATGCTTCAGTTCATTTAAATATTTGTATATGTGCTTTGTGTGTGAACATACCATATTTACTCTAATCTAAGACACAATCTTTTTCCTATGTTAATGCTACTAAAAATCGAGTGTGGTTTATAATTGGGAGGGAAAAACTTGTTGGAGGGGGCAATTAGAGCAATTATAGGTTCATGTATGTCTTTTAAAGTTTATAATACTGATAAAATATTTAACTATTCACTTCTTATTATTTCTCATTCTAAATTTATTTTAACTTCGTAAAATTGAATATCGACCATCATACACAATTTTTCACAAGTTGGAAATTTGGGATGTGGCTTAGAATTGAATGGAGTATATTTTTATATTAGATTGATAGTACTAATTTTTTAAATCTGAGTATTTGAAATAAATTTGAGGTGAAGTATATTAGTATTATTCAACTCTTAATACATTAAAAAATAGACATTTTTCCTCTCTCTTAACCTATCTGAACAGCATTTTTTAGCATTTAATACATTGATTATTGAAACTTCTATAAGTAGATTAAATAATTCCAGTGTCACAGCTGATTTCATTCAGAAACAAGTTATCTCATGACCCATTCATAAATGCTGACATAAAACTCAATTAAACTTATGATCAATCTGAAATATGTTGTCAAAAGGTTCAGTTTTTTAGAAGAATTTAGTACAGTTTCACTTTTTTGATGTCATTGATAATATGTTTAAAATTAATTTTTCCACCAGTTCGGTTTGGAAATAATTAATGGATGCAGGAACTCTGCTTACTGTTTATGTAAAGCTGCTAATTTGAGCATTTAGTGCACGAAAAAGCTATAGAATTGTTTAGTAAAAATATTTCAATTTATACCATACATTTTTATAAAAAGAAATATGTAATTTAAAATATTTTCCGTCTTAAATTTATATAATAATAATCATAAAGAAAATAATTTTTTTCCTTCTTAATTCATACTCTTAACTATTGTGTTCTTATGTGTGCATTTCTATTTTTAGCTATATTAATAACCTATAAAATAAAATTACTTATCCTTACAGAACTACTAAATTTGAAATATTGCAATTTTGGCTTCAGTATTATTTTTCCTTATCTTTATGCCTTAAATTGAACTTGATTTTTTTATATTATCTTTGTTTCTTGTTTTATATTATGCAGGATTATTGAATATTTTATGAGTAATGGGTTATTTATTTCCAAATACAGTTCATGGTTAAAAATTTAACTTCATGTTGTTACAATAAACATATAAAATTGTAAATCCAAAAGAAGTTACATATTAAAATTGTAGGAATAGTTTTAAAAACACCATTGTTGGGGTCTTACAATGCATTCTTAACCTCTAAGTTAAATAGCCCCATAAATTATCATTGAACAAATCCCTTGATCTACCAACTGCATGTCTACAGGACCAATACCCTATTTACGCATTATTGTAAATGTCAATTTTGGATCATAGTTTTGTCTAGTGTTATTCCTAGATACTTTGATCTCATTGAAATGTGTCTATACATATTTAAGTTTAATATTCTTTTTATGTTTATTAATAATATTAGTGGGTTATAGTTCAACATTTTTTTTAACCATCTTTCTAATTACCTTTAGGTGCCCCCTTACCATAGTCTCAAATATAATTTCCTGAAATGCACTCTTTTCAATTATTGCCTTATTATCTTAACCTAAGTAAATTAGTCTTGAGATTTGAATTTTTTATTATAACTTGTCTTAAATACTGAAAACATATGCTCAAGAAAAGAGAATTTGATCTAAGAGACTTGTATTTTAGCTCTCACATTTAGACTCACTTAAAATTATAGTGTTCAACTCACTGCATTCTGAGGGGTTTTAAAACTAGTTTTTGATCTCCCTTTTATAAGAAACATCCAGTATTATTTATATAGGAACCCTATTCAATTGTAGTCAGTAAACTATTTTCTTTCAATTGGTGGCTTTATGTAACTGAATTACCAAAACATAACTTATAATTTAAGTTTTTTTAATTGATTGATATAGAAATATTTTAAGAAATTTTTTAGGACATCATTTCTAACATGTTACAAATGATTTAATGAGTTAAAATAAAGTTATTGCCTGTTCAACCATATTATAAGTAAGGATTGTTTTGTAAATATCTGAATCCTTGTTTCAACTTCTTTATAAACCTGTAAAATAAAGATAGAATAACACTAGTCAGCTCTTTAGAAGTATAATCTGAGTGGTGTATGAAAAACTTTTAAGAATTTCTATGAAAATTTCTTTACCAGATTCAGTGTTATCAATTGGCAGTAATTGCCTTTTCATCAGTTTTTACATAATAAATACATTCAGTATCCTATTAAAAAAGTATGTATGTAACTGTTCATGTTTACTTTTCTAATTATGAAAATATTTTTAACTGTAATGATACTGAATGTCTTTAAAGAATTTGGAACTGCTTTCATTATTAAATAACAGGTTCCTGATTTCAAAATAAATTGAGAGTCATAATTCTGAAAATTTACACAAAGCACTATAATTTAAAGATAAATCTTATTTTTAATTTAATTTCATCTATTAAAAAAAAAATCTTAGCATTCATTAAACTAATTCGGATATATAGTGGTTCATCATTTAGCTGTTCAACCTAGCCTCATTAGAGTTATTAGTTTGTGTTAAATTTTGATGAACTTAACTGTTTTAAGATTTTGTTCTTATTTGTGAAATAAAATTATAGTATTTGGAAAAAAGATATGAATAAATTTTTAATACTTTCATTAATATCAGGTTTTTCACAAAATATACTAAAAAGCATTTCAGTTATGTCTTGCAAACAAAAGAATGTTTATTTTCCCTTTTCATATTAATTTATAAAATTCAAATGTGATTATTAAAGGTACAAAGTTAGCATTTCAATAAAATTAATATTATTGTAATAAAATATTCCAAGATATTTTTAAAAGAATTTTTTTTTTTTTTTTTTTTTTTTTTTTTTTGACAAATTTCCAGTTAAATATCAAGGATTATACTTTTCACTCCTATGTATGTAGCTTGATATATTTTTCTACTTTTAATCTGTTGAAAATTAATAGATCTGTAAAAAAATTAATAAATAAAATAGATCAAATATAAACAAAAGGACGTAGTTGCTATAAAAATTTAACACTATTTAAAATTGCCTTGAATGAACCCTTCCCCCCTCTTAGTTTGGTAACATAAATTTTCTTAATCTCCTTTTTTCTTATTTTTAGGGCAAGATTGTAGAATGTGTTCATTGTGGCTGTAGAGGATGCTCTGGTTAACATGTATTATCTTTGTTACATTTGTTCTTTTTATAATTTTTTTATCGTAACTACATATGTATGTATTGGTGAATAAAAGTATATGTGTGTAATTCTTTTTTTGTTTCAATTTTTATATATTTACTAGCTGCATGGCACGGCGTTGCAAAGGCTTTTACCTCTTTTCACTATCAGCATGTCCAGGAAGGGGTGCAATTTCTTTTTTTATGTGCCATTTAGATTCCCTTAATTTTTTTTTTTTTTTTATTTATTTATTTGCCTGGTTGTACGGGTTTCTTCCTCCTGCGTATAGCCCAGCATTGCACAGGCTGTTTCCAAGTGTGTATAACTTAATCCGCATGTGTGAATTTCTTCTTCCTCTCATGACAGTAGCACTTCTGTGTGTGTATGCATGCAGTGTAAGAGATTTCTATAATTGTCATTTATAATAATTTAGTTTCTATAATTACTGATTCTAGCTGCACGTCTGGGCTTTCTCTACTTTTGTAATAATATTTTTTTTCTTCAAGAAATTATTCAAGTTATAAAAACAAAAATATCATTTTAACTAATTTTTTAGATGATAAATTTGCATATCATATTAAGGTGTTGCTCATTTTTGAATCATTAAAAGGTTAATTACCATTGATTTGTAAGGTTTAGATATATGTCTAGAATTTGCATACTGTTGAAGTTTGGAGAGTAGATTGCCATTATAGGTGGATCTACCTCGTTATTTGATGGAAGTTCGAAATTATGCGGATTATCATTAGTAGCACAATGTTCTTTCAAAGTGTGATGTTAGTTAAATAATCAAACCAGGTGTTTTATCAATCAGAAAATATTCAGTGCTAAAAATTAGCCTCCTTTCTACTGTTGTGGTGAATGAATTTTGAAAAATCTCTCATTAGTTAAAATTGAACTACAGTTATAACTTTTTTTAACTTTAAAAGTACTCATTAGTATCCTTTCTCAAACAAATTGTCAACTTTAAAGAAATTATGAGTGAAGGGCTACATGTGTCTTTTTATTTATAAACTTATCTTTTGATAAATCATTTAGTGTAATTAAGTGACACCATCTATAGTTTTGGCTTCAGATTATCCAGTTTCTCTTGTTATCTAAAGATGAATTGTAGCCTCATAAAGAGAATGTGAAAAATATTGTAAAACAAACTTTTTTTTTTGTTCTAAAAGGGCTCAAAAAAGTATTTGTTCCTCTAAGTTATGACATAGTCTATTTTATTCTCTGAATAAAACTTACTGAGTAGTGATGACTTCCAAATGCTTCATCCATCCTTATAATAAGTAATTCATTATAGCTACATTGACAATTATGTTTTTTATATTCCAAATTGATCATCTCTCCAATATAATCATGTAATTTGGAATTTTGATTTTTTTTTTAATTTCTCTATTATAATGATATTGTTTGTTCAGGTATAATTTTTTTAAATCTTTTGCTGCTCAATTCTTTCAAATGAAAGCAAATTCCAAATGGATATCATTTCACTAGTATGAAACTTCATTCGTTTGATATTTAATAACATTCTCACTAACTGAGATTGAGGGGGACTAAATTTATTAAATTAAGGATCATTTGAAAACATTACCTTTATTTCACAGTGTGTGAAGTACTATGAAAATTTCCTGAGTGATTGAAAGATAAATTTAAAATAAATTTATTCTAATTTATCAATTTCATTCTTAATTTTTGCAGTACTATTAAAACCCACTGTGTTTAAACTTTCACAAATATTTGTGTCTTATAATATTAAAGTTCAATCACAAATTTGATTTTTAATTTTATTAAAAGATTTGCCATGAGCAGTAATGAGAGTTGTTGCATGTTAGATCGAACTGTACAGTGATTGTAAATGTCAGTCTGTTGACAGTCCTCTTATGTAATTTTAGCATGTAACATTAATTTAAACAACCAGACATATGTTATAATTTATTTGTAAAAGCATACAATGGTGTTTAATAGAAATGAGCTCAAATCTCTTCCTATAGACCATGTGAAATGAAAGGTTATGGCAACTTTATTATAATATGGTGCTATGTGAAAGGTTCAAAACCTTTCATTGCTCATTTTTAGCTCTTAATTGCATAATATGTAACCGATAACTCATTATAAATTTTGATATGTCTGTTGTGTTGTTTTTGCTTATGCCACCTGTCTGATGTAGTCAGATCGAGGCCCATGAAATTCATCATAGCAACGGGCTAAAGATATGCCTGTCGTTAGCCTAAGCGTTGAGCCCATGAAGGTGACAGTACGATTTTGCTCGTGTTAGATGCCAACACCATTCGGACCCACTGTTTTAACGAACACATACTCCATGTGTACTCGGAGGATATTTGGTGGCATCGAACCCAGGCCTTCCGGTCTGGCGTCCGATGCTCTAACCACTAGGCTACCCACGGCCTATGTCTGTTGTACATCAATTATATTAACCTTGTGTGATCTGCTTCCACCCATGAAAACTTAACAGCCATTGTAACCTGGTCCATAAAAATTATGAACAATGAAGTTTTCTGGTTCAAGATCTTTTTTAGTTTTTTTTTTTTTTTTGTACCATGATTTTTTTTTTTTTTTTTTTTTGCTTAAAATCTCGGGAAATTGGACTTAACTTTTTTACAATCCAAATCAATGTGAATAATTATGCTGTTTGTACTTTCTTTTTTTATGTGTTCATTGAAAGTTTCCTGTTAGTTTAATTTCTACTCAACTCAATAGATCACTTCACACAACTAATATACTTCCTAATTTTAAATCACACTTGTAACAGTTACATTTAAACTCTGCCTTCCCTTGACAAATAACGACAGCCAGGTGGCGCTACTTGTTCTTGGGGGAAAGGAGAACGTTTTTTCCTGAGATCTTGTGCTGCCGGACGGTCCCCGAGCGATGGGTACACGTGGAGTGAGGGAAAGCCCTTTCCCTTTTTCCCTCCTTTTATGTCTCATTCCTACACTATGTATTTTGTGTGTGTGCGTATCTCCTTGTGTTGTGGAACTTCATGAACATTAAAAATATTTTGTTCCTGTAACCATCAAGGCTGCATTACTTAATCTTTCACAAAATAGGGAGCATTACACACTCATATTACAAGTTCAAAGTCTTTGCTGGTTTCCCATTCCACATTTATTTCAAGCCACTGTGATGATGTACTGTGTGCAAGTTCAGCTGATTTGACATACATCGACTCTTCTGCACAAATCTGTTATATACAAGGCTCATTACTTCAACTAAACTACCACAAATCCCTGTTTTTATTTTTGAGAAAAGTTAATGTAGTCAAATTACCAAGCCTGCAGCCTTAATTTGCATGATATGACCATATTGCAATATATACAAATTTAAATTTATTCATATGCAGATGATGTAAATATAATACTTTTCTTCCCTCTAGAGTTTTAAAATTAAAATTGTGATTCTTCGCTTTTTAGACGAGTTTATGACTCATACAAATTGATTTTAGAAATTAAAAGACTTGTCAGATCACTTTTGAGGAAAGAATTTCAATAACATAAATAAATGAACATTTTAAATAGGTATGAAGAATTTTATTATACATAAACAGAGAAATCCTGTGCTAATGTAAGGTATTTTAAGTGAATTATTCTCCAGGTGCAATGGCGTACACAAATCTCTTCAATGGGGGGAACACTTTATATAATGCATGTTGAATGCCGAGGGATAAAAATTAAAAAGGGTTCTTAAGTAAAAATTTAAAGTCTGGGGGGTTAACCCTCCACTCCCCTATCCTTGGGTATGCCATCGACCATGTGAACGTGTGTGCCGGTGGTATTCAAACTGTGTTCCGAGGGGGGGGGGGATTTTAATCGAAAATTTATAAATCTATGCAAAACGATTTACTTTCTGTAAAGAGTTTGTACGGACATGAGGTTTTACTAAATATTTATTTCCCAACGCAGGTCACATGGGAAAAAGCTTAAAAATTATACGACTCCGGGCAGTCTTTTTTTTTTTTTTTTTAAGTAATTTGTTGCAACTTATACTCTTTTGCATTCATGAGCTTGGGAGCAGAGGCGGATTAAGGTTGTTGGAGGCCCCTGGCGGTAAAAGGTTTGGGGCCCATGAGCTTAAGAGTCGAAAAACTAAAATAGTGAAAAGAGTCATTTACTTTAAATTTTCAAAATAAAATGTAATGATACTATAATAAAATTCATCGGCTAAAGAAAAATCTTAACTGTATATATATAAAAAAATATTATAAGCCTTACTTAAGAGCTTACAGTCTTGCTATACAGTTTGATTTCTCTTTGGCAAATTCATCTATTATTTTTACCATATATATTTTGTCCAAAACATTTTATTTTGTATTTAATATGGCCAAGTTGTTCAATTTGTCTTTTCTCCCATAGTACTTCTTAAATTATTTTTAACACGTTTTAAAAGTAAAAAAGATCATTCACCTGATGCATTCAAGATATCGGTATTGTTAAAATATTTTCAAAAGTTTTTCACATTAGGATTTCTCTTGCATACCGATTAATTTCTAGCGGGGGTTTCATAGTAACTTTGTTTTCGTTTCATTTTTTGTTCCAAGGTGGCTTGGTTGGTGTGTCGCTGGCCTTTGCACTCATCAAGCTTGGGGCCGCCAGGTCCGACACCCGCTTAATCCGCCACTGCTTGGGAGCCATGACAAAATATACACTCACAAATTAGTACCCCAAAAAAAGTGATAACAAGAACATTTGTGTCTATGACATTGTTTGAAGAAAGATGTGTTAAAATTTCCCTTCGATAACCAAACCTTACCGAAACCAAAAGTGGCAATTTGATTTCAGAACTATTTATTCAGTTCCTGCATTAAAACAGATAGGATAGAAATTGGAAAACATTCCGTGCTTAAACGCAAAAGGTAAGTATACCTTCATTTTCTAATTATTATGTAGTCCCTTAAGAATTAATTGACTTCAAAATTACCTCATTTAAAAAAAAAACTGTCTTAATTGCGGGACTCAAACTACAAGCAATAAATTTAAAAATAAAACAAGATATTTTTGTAATGTTTTAATAAATAAATGTTCGAAGTTTTAGTCTTTTAATTTCTTTTAAACCAATCGAAAATGTAACCGAACTGCGCCAAAGGAATGTTGAAGCAGTGGACGAAATAAGTTTAGCTAATTACTCAAAACCCATCAAGCGATCACTTTTTAAGAGATGCATTCATGTTGAAGTCAAACTCTTCATTAAAGTATTACAAAAAAATTTTCCGTTTTATTTTTTAAGTTTATTGTTTAGTTTGAGTTACACTCTTAAGAATAAGTTTCTTAAAATGAAGTAATTTGAAGAAAAAAAATTGCCAGTAATTGTTATGAATAATAAAGTATCAAGTGATGTACCATTTTGGAATCTTCAAAAAATAGGTCATCATTAGAAATATAACTTGGCTAGATTTAAATGTCCTTTTTTTATGGAGAGTGAAAGTAAGGTACTCATACTACGTTTATGTTACTAAACCAGCAGATTTTCGTTGAATTTGTATATGTGACTGTATCTGCACGGCTATGAAGACACGTTAGGGAAAAAATTGCTGTGGAATCTGTGGTCAAAATTCCTAATGTGATAGACGGTGTCAATTTCCCTTATTTTTAAAATCCTCATTTCATTTTAATCATCGCTAAATAAATTTAAAAGAATCGTATTTCTGTAGAATAATCGAATACAATAAAAGGAAATATTTCTACACTAATACTGTTCGACGTTCAGAATTTAGCGCGGGGATAATGAATCTTTGCTGTGACTCATCGCCACAGGTCAACTATTTTGAGCAAATAATGGATGTAAAAGACAAACGTTCTTGTTTTTTACAATTTTATTTAAAAAAATAAGCAAGTGAATGCCTAGTTCGTTTATTTATGGTGATCGTGGGAAAATGCATTGATGTATGTGTGTTGTAAGCTCCAATGCTCTTAAAATAAAATCTAATTGATTGTTTATAAGATCCCTTAACACTAGAAGCTTATAAAAAAGGTGGTTTATTCTTTTCCGTTCTTGTTCTTCATGACTAATAGCGTGTTTTATTATTATTATCCCCCATTCTCAGGCTGTTAAATTAATTACTTTTTTTCCTATTCAAGGGAAAATTTATATCTGCTGTTTCTGAAAAGAGTAAAATGAGCATAGAGACATACCTGAGTTAAATGTGATTATGAATTTTCGATGTTGTGAATATATAAATACATTTCAACAGATCATTGAAATAATATCTTTAAAATGAATTTTAATGCTAATTTAAATCTGTCGTATTTTAATAAAATGTTATTAGCTCCACTTGAATGCTTGAAGATTTTTTGTTATTATTTAACAGTAAATTCAGTTCTCTAATAAATAATATGATCTTAACTGTAAATTTGATAAAGTTCACCCACCCCCTCAGAATATCCTTTGTTTTACATTTATAGCAGTGGTCTTTAAATTTTTTTCAACTCAGAGAACCACTAGAATTAGAAAGTATTTTTGTGAAACCCTGTTCCACACACGCGCGTAAGAAAATATATCTTAAAAAAATATTTAAAATAGATGAACATGTTATAGGTACTTTTTGTAAAGGCAATTAAAAAAATATTGCATCTGTTATTAAAAACTTCAAAATCTACTTTTAATATACTATATACTAATTAAGAATGTTAACCTGTGATGCAAGTGTTACCTACCCATTCATAATATTTAGTGACTGCGATATGTGCTTGCATTTTTTCACACTAACTGTCGAAGTGTAAAGTCTATTGAGATTAATTGCCGTCGCATTACATATATTCCGAGTTTAATTTATTTCTTTGCTTTGTTTTTGTAGCCACTCATGATGAGAAACATTTTTCTCACTTATACACATTATTCTGAATGGCATTAAAAAATGTTTAGAAAAATACTGTGTATTCTGCATGAATTTGCAACATAAGATTTAGGAGCTACTTTTGCTTAAATTTAGAGTTTCAACATCGAATTCATTGATACGTCCATAAGTTATTCCCTCACCTTTATTGTAAGCTTTTTTTCAACAAATTTGCATGTTCCATCAAAAAACTATATAGTTTTGCAAGACATTGTACTAACGAGTATACAACTATCTTGTGGAACCCTGGATAGTAAACAAAATATTTACAATCTAGAAGATAATATATATAAATATATGATGTAAAAAATATCCTTTGTGTTGCTTCTTATCCCACAAAATCTGTAACTAATATATATAACCGTATATATATAAAGATAAAACGCTTCAATGTTTTTTTTTATTATATTGTAATCAAATTTTAAAAAGTACTGCAAAATAAAGTTATGTAGAAATAAAATTTTAAATTTTTTTTATGAGAGGGAGGAGCTTTAAATTATACAAAGGTATGCAAACTTTTTTGAGAACCTGAATCCATTTTGCATACACATTTGTGATTTTCTTTTCGATTTTTTTTTTTTTTTTGTGACTCGTGGAACACAGTTTGACGACCACTGGTTTATAGTAATGGCTCAAAAATATCAATATTATTAATAGCAGCATAAACAAACAGTAAAATCTTTAAGTCTCAAAATAAAAATATATATTTTTTTAAGATTTTAAATTAAACTTACAGGTACATTCTTTTTATTTACACTAATAATATTTTACTTAAATATATTCGTTGAGGAATTTACGTCATTTTTTTCAATGCAGTAAAAACAGATTAAATTTGCTTTTGTATCGCAATAAAACGCGATCATTTATTGCTATCATATGAATAAAAACAGAAATTTAGTATATTTTTTAAAAAATTTATACATTATTGAGGTTACTTTGGAAATTTCCTATTAAACTAAATACACTCTATAACAACAACAAAAAAAGAACGACGCACCAAGAACGAGTTGTTCTACAGAGAAATAAATTGGTGGGTAGAAATATTATGTACAGAATAGAAAATGATTGAAATTTCATAAAAGTTGAATGATTTATTTCAGTTACATAGTTAAAAAGTAACGAGCTCAATAAGGTGTTGACCCACCTCTAGCCTGGATGCAAGCTTCCACACGACGTGGCATAGAATGATAAAGGACCCTGATAGTCTCCTGCGGTATTTTTTGCCAAATTTTTGTCGGACCAAGTTATCAACATTCCCTGGTGGATGCAGTCGCCTTCCCATCATATCCCAGACATGCTCGATTGGAGAGAGATCTCACTGGCCAAGGAAGTGTTTGACAAGTTGTAAGACAGTTCATAGCGACACGTGCCATATGTGGTCTGGCATTATCTTGCTGAAAAATAAGGCCATGGTGGTGCGAAAGGAACGGTAGCAAAACAGTTCTCAGAATGTCATCGACATACCGTTGTGCTGTAAGTGTCCCTCTAATGACGACCAGAGGCGTCCAGCTGTCAAAAGAAATGGCACCCTAGACCATAACTCCTAGTTTAGGGCCTGTGTGGCGTGCAATAGTGAAAGCCGGATCGGCACGCTGCCCTGGGCGTCTCTAGACACATCTTCGATGATCGTCAGGACACAGTTGGAAGCGGCATTCTTCACTAAACACTATACGTCCCCAGTCAGCATGATTCCAACCTGATCGAAACAAGCACCACTGTAATCTGACTCGACAGTGTGCAGGCGTGAATGGCAGGTGACGTAGCGGGCGGTACGAGCATAAATTTCGCTCTATCATCCACCTGTGAATGGTATGGTGGACATTCGTGTGCGGGTCGCACGTCTGATGGTTGATAACGATGAATCAGGCGCTATGACAGCTGATCTGACAATCAATCTGTCCTCCCGATTTGCTGTGGCCCTAGGTCGACCGCTGCCTTTATGACGCTAATATGCCATTGTCCACCCATTCTTGCCAGCATCTTCTAATGGCCGCATCGCATCGACCCATAGGACAAGCGATTTTCCGATTTGCCCAACCTGCTTCTTTTAATCCAATGATACGACCTCTTTCAAACTCTAGCAGTTGCTTGAAATGAGCTCGAATCCTGCGGCGAGGCATTTTTTCGGTCGTTGAAAGGTATCCTAAATCACAATGCAACATTAATTTTGACCATCAGATTGAGAAACGCTTCTTATAGAGACCTGCTGAGTGTTCAGTTCCGATGCGCTGTAGCTCCCGTTATCCATTCATTAGACACCAAATTTTAATCATTTGCATGTTCGGTACAAATGTCTTTGCACAAACGAAATTTCATTACAATCGGGCAACTCGTTCTTGGTGCGTCGTTTCTCTCTTTGTTATAGAGTATAATTATAATAGTACACTCACTTCCAAAAGTTAAGAACGGAGAGGAAAAGGTTAATTTGCATAAGCTAATCAGAATTAAAAAAGCTGAAATTTGCTGCAAAGGTAGAAGGAAGTATGTAAATATGTTAGGTAACAGCCACACAATCACGGTTTCGCTTCGAGAAATTCACAAACCAGGCAGTAGTATAAGTCGGCATTGTGAAGGGTTACATATGCATGTGCTGATGAAAGATGTTTAGACAGGGCCGATCCTAAGGTGTCGGCCACCCTCGTGCGAAGACCTAATGTGCCGCCCCTCTAGAGAATTTTTCATATTTTTACTAATACTTATATATTTAATTACTTATTGTAATACTTACATATTTACTTATTTTTATACTTATATATTTAATTACATATTGCAATGCTTATATATTAATTACATATTGCAATATTTATATATTTAATTGCTTACTACAATACTTATTTAATATTTATATATTACTTATTTAATATTTATGTATTGATGATTTAATAGAGACTGCCGATGTACCCCCCTCTGGATTACAGGGAGAGTTTTTCAAAATTCACCAGCCAAAATATAATAAAGCTACCATTCCTTCTATAATATCTGTACTATCTCGTAAATCCTGAAGAGTCCAATTTAACGCTTCTATAGCTTTTTTGTGAGACATCGTACTTTCATCCCACACTAAAAGCTTACATTGTGGAAGCATCCTGCCTTGAGAGCTATTTTTTCTGAAATTTCAGATGAGTGAATCTTCAAATGCAAGATTAAGCGATAATTTTAAAACGGAATGTGCAGTACGACCATTGGTCAGTAAAGTCGCGGCTATACCAGAAGAAGCCATAGCAACTGCTATCTTCTGGCTTTTTCTGATGGTCATTAATAATAAGTTTAGCAAAAACGTTTTTCCGGTTTCTCCAGGGGCGTCGAGAAAAAACGAGTGCATCACTGCCGGATTCTATTTTGCGTAACACTTGTTGGAAAATGTGACTTTGTTCTGGAATAATTGAGGGATAAATTCTGTTACTTGACGTTGCAATGCTATAAAATCGTAGTTTAATTCTCAAGCAATTTCATTATCGAAGCCATTTCCGTCGACACGTCTAGAACTAATCATTCCAAAATCATGTAGCTTCTTCCCAACCATTCTGAAAACCTTTATTGTGTTTCGTTGTAGATGTGTTCATTGAAAGGCATATTTGCTTGTACTTGTTGCAATCGTCGCAAAATATCTTCAGCCATGTAGACTTTGTACTTCTTCCAAAAGGTTTGAGGATTAGAAAGACCGAAAATGAAATAAGTATTGCGTAAAGCTCCCTAATTTTATTCGGCGAGTGACATTGTATGACTTCTCTCCATAGTAATATCTAGTATAACTTCAAAGTAATACCTCCATGTAAAATATCTATGTCCAGTATAAGTGAAAAATTTTGTGCAAAATATGAATATTGTATAATTAGGTTTAAAAAAATTCAAAGTAATAAATGTAGGAAAAGGATGCAAGTTTTTTTTTTATTTCTTTTCATTCTTATTTGAATTGTAAGAGATGGCGCCACTATTGGAAACCACGTGAATCTTCGTTTCGCGATACAGTGATGTCATATGTCTATGATGTGGCAGAAAAACTGGGAGTTGCACGAAAGATTGCACGAAGGTAGGTCGGATGGAATCTGTCTCTCCGTTTTTTGAGAGTGAAGGCGTGTTTTCCGAATTAGTATGGTGCTATCTCGGTAGTAAAATTGCTCTTGAGTTAATTATTTGAAACGCCTTGTAAATAGTTAAATGTTTTGGTTGTGTTTTAATAAATTAGGTCATTTTAACTCTCTGTGATCATTTAAAATTAAATTTGAACCTTCCCCTAGACGCCGTCCCACATAAATATTCGATAAATCAAAACTTTTTATGAAACTGTTAATTAATATTACCATAGAATTTTCAATACACGCGCGCGCAATTCGCAAAAACTTTATTTCGTTTCCCTCTTTAAAAAGTGGGAGGAAATTTGCATTAAAATATCTGGGATTGTCGAAATAGAGAACTTCTTAGCCAACTTGGCGATATTTCTCAAAGTTTGAGTTTGACATTTAACATACGTAACGTAATAAACGGTAGACGTTTAATAAAAAACCATTTAAAAAATTGCTTTTTGTAAAGATGCTAAATTACACTATGTTTCAGTTATTTGTTACAAATGCGAGAAAAGTTTTATTAAAATTTCCAGTATTGACAAAATGCATAATTTTGCGCCCACAACGTCCCACGCTTTTACCCGCATAGTTCCCGTTCCCGTAGGAATATTGAGATAAAATATACCTTATGTTACTCGCTGATAATGTAGCTTTCCATTGGTGAAATAATTTTTAAAATCGGACTAGCCGTTTCCGAGATTAGCCGGAACAAACAGACAGACCGACAGACAAAAATTTTTAAAATGGATTTTTTGATACAAGTACCGTATATACCTTCAAATGCATTTAGTAAAAAGCTGCTAATTTGAAATTACAAACAGACACTTCAATTTTATTTATTTGTATAGATATTCATCAATCATATACTAAATTGCAATAAATCTAATAAAACTAAATAATAAATAGAAATATAACAAGACAGAGTAGATCGAAATATGATGGCCCAGTAACATATTAGAAAACTCTTTGCCTTAGAAATTGATTTTAGGGTTAAATATAGTTTTAATGCCAACCAACTTTTCCCCTGTAATTGCAAACACAACTGGGCTGAAAGAAAGAGAAACTGGTGCATAAATGATAATACTTTAAATAGAGACGAACCTCTGTTTCTGTGAATTCCTCTATTTTGCGAACTTTTTCCTGGAACCAAGAAAAGTATATTGAAAATTAATCTTTATTTCACGAATTTTCCCCAAAACGAACTTTTTTTTCAGAGTTTAGCGACTTTGTTAAATAGATGTCCGACTGTACTATTAGACAGTTTCTAGTACCAAAACCATTAATTCACATACTAAAACCAGAAAAACAAAAATCTAAATAAAAATAGTAATTTTTTTTTTTAAGAAAACAAATTATACATACCCACACGTGCTTAAGCAAACAAATCCCTCCGATATCAAAACAATATCACACATTTGAAAAATTGATGAAATACTTTAAAACGAATTGTAATTATAGCTAAGAAAACAAAAAATTTATAAAATATTTATTGGAAAGAAAAAGCCAAGGGTCAATTTAATAAAAAGCTAAATAATATTAAAAATGATAAAAAAAAAAATAATCTGTGGTACCATCTTAAAATGTACCTAGGAATGAGAAATAGAAACCACACGCGCACACAATATAAAATCATTTTCAAAAAAGTAAAAAATATTAAATTTATTAGAGATATGTAAGTATAAAGAAAATTAAAAGGATGATCAATATCTAAGCAGTAATTAATAAATTTTTTAACATTACAAATTATGCCTCAATTTTTACTAACCAAAACATTGTTGCGTTGCAAATAATTAAAAATAATATTTCTATAAATAGAAATATGCATATTAGAATTCTAAAAAAGGTACCTTAATAATATTGAAATTAAAAGTATCTCTTTTATCAAAACTAAGAGAATTACTATTTAATTTATTTTACATAATACACACAAAGGTTATATCAGGTTTTTAAGAAGGTTACTACTTGTTTTAATGAGTTCATATTTATATATACAGTGTGTCCCAGGATTATTGGGACAAATTTTATGGGGAGGTAGGCGATATCACAAGGATTCAGATTTGCATAACAACCCTAATTGGAAAGGTCTTCTTACGGCTCTAGGGGGCGTTGTTCACAAGAGCATTGGAGAAAACAGGCCGGGCAGTACCACAAACATTTGAGCTGTCATCGCCCACAGAGGAGTATGGAACCTTTTACGAACACTGCACTGGCAGATATGCACCTGATTTACAGATTGACAGAAGGAAGTGCACGAGCATCAGAAAGATTGTACCGCGAAAGGTACCCTCAGAGAGATGCACCGGATGTTTACTAATATTCATCGCAATCTGTGTGAATATGAATTATAGCGAGGTAATAGGAATAATGACAGCGGGCCACGAGCGACTCGGAAGAAACAAATGCGTTGGATACCGTTCGGAGGAATCCGAGTACCAGCTTACGAGCCATGGATTTCTTTTTTGGGGGTACACTGAAAAGTGCTGTATACGCAACACCTGAGGATTCCGAAATTGATCTGGTTACAAGAATCGTCTGTGTGCTGCAGCGGTTATCCAACAAAATCCAGGTGCATTTGAGCGAGTTCGCCAATCCATGGTTCGACGCAGAGACGTCTTCGGGCATGGGCCAACTGGGCCAGGACCCAGGGCTTCGGCTACAATGGGAGCTTCGTCTCTTTATCAACTCAGCCTTAAAAAGATCCCGAATTTGAATTATTTCAAAAGTCAAATGTTGTTTTCGGTTGTATTCTTCGAAAAACCGGAAATTTTAGACAATATGTCAACTGATTATATGTAATGACCGTCTACCTATCACCATACACCATCATTACTCAGTTAAAGGCTTCAGTTGGTCCAGCCCAATGCTGATTTAAGCTCATTTATGGCCCTGGGCGCAGATGCTCTACAAGCCCCGTTGACACTGGTGGATCGAAATTTATAACCTAAAAAACGGGTTTAGGGCAACTTATCCGGGAATTTCCGGGTCCTTTGGTGCCCGCCCCAAGTGCTTAATGGATAAACCGGCACTGGTCCAGCCGGTTTGTGCGATTGTAAGTCATGCACGTTTATTTGTTTCGGGTTATTGCTTATATGAGTTTTTGACAACCTATTTTATGTACTGTCTGCTTTTAAGGGGTATAGGTAAGACGTACATTTGTGTAGGGGCCCAGGACCTCAAGAAGTCTTAAGACGTCCTTGGTCCGACGGTGTAACGTATGCATCACTAGGAATGGTGGAAACTTTAAACATCTTTTGAGACATTTGCGTCCATCTACTTCAGCACATGTAGTATCTTTGACCAATAAACATTTCAGGTGATTTCAGTCTTGCGTCTCTTCGTTTCTCGTACCTGTCATACTACTTTCCCATAACGTTTCCAACCATGGGTTGCAACGCAAATATGAATTCTTGTGGTGTACCCTACCCCCTCTTAAGGTTTGTCCCAATAATCTTGGGACACCCCTGTATATATAAGATGTATAGAACAAGACTTAACAGTATACCTATCTTATAAGTTACATCTGTTTTATAAATTATAAATATATACAGTTTATCCATTTTTCATTAAAGCACAAATATAGTTTATACTTTTTTTTACCATTGGCCCTGAAATGAATAAAAACTCTATCGAGGTATTATCACAAGCAAATAGATAACTGTTTTACAAATATTTTTGATAGATTGGAGACTAATTTGTAAAGAAGCAGGAGTAATGTTGGGATGAGTGTTGAAAGACGCTATTGCTTACGCCTCGCCTCGTGATTTAATTTTTGTTTTTCGCCAGAGAGATGACACTTTTTGTTAAAATTTCGTTACCTTTCGTCACACACACACACACACACAATCCCATCTTTCTCCCTTCAATCAAAAAATACCCGATCAGACGTTATATAGAATATCGACAGGAGACGAATTTAGCTTTAAAATAACTCTACGTAAGTATCCGTGCACTGCACATTTGATGACAACCGAGGAGGAAATCAGTAATTCCCCCATGAAGCTTCTTCTACATTGAAACATCATTAACACGGATACAGACATTCCTAAAACAAATCAACCTTACTCCTTGGGGAACAGATTAATCCATAAGTAATGAATTAAGAGGCAAAGAAATGGAAAAAAAAAAAAGAGTTGGTAAAGGGTTTATATTAAATTATGTAATAATGTGTGTTTTAGAAATAATCAAACTGTCTTCGTTCTTTAGTGGAAAGGAAAGTTAATTACGTTCCTTATTATATTGGTGCTCAAACAACTAATGAACTTTATTTATTTTAACTCGTTTGATAAAATAAATTAAAAAGAATACAAGTGCTATAAGCCTCTGTTCTTCGAGCTATTTCTGTAATACTTCTGCTGATATCTTGATTGAATGTTATATAACATCCCAATCCATATATTGCCTATCTTTATTTCGATAGGGGCCGCGGTAGCCTAGAGGTCATGGGCATGAACCAGTGACCTGCGTGTTATGAGTTAGATAGGGATTGCAATATCCGACCAAAAGTCCAATACCGGTATTCGGTATTTCTTATAACTTAATACCGGGTATAGTGACTTGATTCATCTTATCAAAACAATTTATTAAAGGGGAAATTATCTTGAATACTTTTATAATCGTTCCGAGATTGGGATCACACTTTTATAGTCTCTTTCAGAGTAAAATTCAGCTTATCTAAAACATCCTCATTATCATGAGAATCACGTGAAGTCGACACCTATTTATCTGCAATAGGTGCCACAGTCCTTTGGCTTCGCTGTCCATCTTTAATCGTGGGTGCAAACGCAGTTGTTTTCTCGCTGTATACGCTAGAGAGGCCTCTGAACGGTTCTCTCCACAAATTCTCACGCCGTGCCTTTTAAAGTCCAGGTTTCTCCTCCCTTCTTACGGCTTTTCTCATACATCTCTTATCCGTCCTCTCCTCAAAGCGTGGGATCCTTTCCGGCGCATAATGTGGGCTCTTCTCTCTAGACACGCTGTCGTCCGGGATGCGTGGGAATGATCACTCTCGGATTCTAAGGAATGGTCGTGGGAACAGGGGCCAGAATTTTTGACCACCCATTTAGGACACTTTTTCCCAGCAATTAGGGAAAGGAAAGCGGGCACATCACACGGGATACCGGCTTTAATACCGGTATTAGAAATTTCAGAAAAGAAAGAAAACACATGTGTGTTTCTTTGTTTTACTTGCCAGTTTTGTTAGAGAGTTTAAATATCACAAGAAATAATTTTTAACTTATAAATTATAACAGTATATAATCACAAAATAAATAAATAAAGGAACATCTTATTTATTTAAATCACAAAAAAGAGCAAATATCACTATTCAGTCTGTGGTACTATTACAACTTATTGAAATCTTAATGTTTTAAAAGTTTGAAACGTGTTCTTAAAAAACATAATGCATCAATTGCACAGTCATTAAGCCTGGAACATAATTTTGTGCAAAAATTAGCAATGCGCGATATATTTTTTCCAAGTATATATTTACCTCTAAATCCCTCATCTTCAAATAAATCGGTTTCTCATCGGATGATTTTGGATATAGCTGATTTCTGTACTGTATTTTGGTTTGTTGAATTTTTTTTTAGTTATCGCTAATTCTAATTTTTGTTTAACAGACAGTTCCTTTTTCACTATTGGCATTAGAATCATCATCATCTTCGGTAATTGTATCGAATTCTTCTGAATGTAAATTGGTATGCGAGTAAAACATTTTAAGAAAATTTACAATAAACTTGATTAAATTTGATTCGGTTAGTCTCTTTTCTTCTTAACTCTTGAACATTTTTTACATTGTGCCATCATATTCTTTTCATCATATAAATAAACAAACCAAACCAAAGTATTATCAACTGATTTTTTTTTATGTTCTTTAGTTATTCTTGTTGATTATTATGGGTTATTATTTATGAGTATATATATAAACCTGAAAAACATTTTGAACCCTAAAGTATGATACAATGTGAATATCAAACTCACCAGTTTAGAAAATATCGAAATATTACGCATTTTCTTCACAAGTACAACCTTGGTTTCTCAGATACAAGTATCAGACTATCAGTGCAGACCAGGAATATCAGTGCAGTATCGCTCTGAGCTGTAATAGGACAGTTTTGGCCTTGGATGTGATTCAAATATTTTATAACTTCTCTTGATTGTACGTTGCAACTTTGTATTAACAGTCTAATTAATTTCTCCCCTTAGGGAGCCGTTTTAGTAACAAGTGTTTATGGATGAAGGAAGGCAGATGAGCTTGGATATGTTATTCCTCTTTCAACGAGAACTTAGATAGGAGTAGTGTATTTAGTTCTTTTTTGTCAGAGAATTTATTTATATCTGTCTATATTTTTAAGTTCAGATTAATAGTCTTTTATCCCATTGTATCTGGCAATGGAAAAAATCAGATGATAGATTTAATGAGTTGCCTTAGAACAGTAGAACCAGGTAGGAAAAATAAAAATAAGAACAACCGAATGAGCGGAATAAATACGTTTTAATATCTTCACCTTCTGAGATGGACGTAAAATTATTTCATTAAAAATATTTTTTAATCATGGTGCCTTAATTAACACTACACTCAAGAGGCAAAATATTATGACCACCCCCGTATTTTGCAATGAACTCACCTGGATGATGTGGAAGGCACGTGATCAGGTGGAAGTGGTATTTAACTGCTGCTGGAGAGTCTGAAGAATCATTCTTTCACTTACTTCTGTGTGTGAGGGGAAAGGCTGTGGATCTAAGCGACTTTGATAGAGTTCAGATTGTAATGGCTCGGAACAAGTATTTCTGAAACTGCACGACGCGTGGGTTGTTCACGATCTACAGTTGTTAGTACTTATGCAAAGTGGATGAATGACGCTGAAACCAGCAGTAGACGACATGGTGTTGGGCATCCACACGCTATCAAAGAAAAAGGTCGTCGGAGACCGTCTCGTATGATGAAGCAAAACCGGAGCCAGACAGTGGCTCAGCTGACAGCCCAATACAATACAGGGCCAAGTAGAATAGTATCGGAGCACACTGTTCAGCGGACACTGTTGGATATGGGGCTACGCAGCAAACGTCCCACTTGTGTGCCTTTGCTGAACAAGCGTCATCGACAACTGCGCCTGCGCTGGCCCGGGAACATCGCGACTGGTCCATGGATCAGTGGGATAGAGTTGCCTGCTCAGATGAATCACGGTTTGTCATTCATCACGCCGATGGCCGTATCAGGATACGCCGTCTTCCAGGCAAACAGTTGCTCCCTCAATGTACAGTAGGCCATACACAGGCTGGTGGTAGCGGTACTATGCTTTGGGGGACATTCTCTTGGGCATCTCTGGGACCCGTGGTTGTGGTAGAGCAGACCATGAATGCTACAGGGTATCTGAACATCATTGTTGTCTAGTTGCACCCTTACACGGCCCCCGTTTTTGCAACTGGAAATGAAATGTTCCAGCAGGTAAACGCCCCGTGTCATAAGGCTAAAATTGTGTTGGAGTGGTTCCAGGAACATGATGCTGAATTCTAGTTAATGTCCGGGCCGCCTAACTCACCGGATCTCAATCCGATAGAGCACATTTGGGATGTCATGGGACGGCAGCTCAGAGTTCAAAGACCACCAATTCGCAATATCTCAAATTTGCGTGACCGTTGCTTAAACATCTGTTACAATCTGTCTCCGGCCATCTACCAAAGGCTTGTAGCATCCATGCCAAGGCGGGTTGAAGCTGTGTTGCGTGCCAAAGGTGGGCCAACTCGTTATTGACAGGGGGTCATAATGTTTTGGCTCTTGAGTGTATAACATAAACACAAAGACGTATAATATTTTGCTGTATTGGCGATCCCTGACCATAAAAACAATTTTAAAAATTTCTAGTAAATACCGAAAAACCGGTTTTTCAACTTGTGAATAAATACCGGTATTTGGTATTCTGGTATTGCAAACCCTATAGTTAGAGCTGTAGTGCCACTGAAGATCCACCATGTAGAGGGGCTGATGCATGTTAAATCTGTAAAGGCTCAAAATCTTCCCATTGGAGTGGTGTGGTAGTTTAAAGAGGGTTGCCATTGTGCAGGTGTCATCCTCGTCACTTGACCATGCTTCAAAATTACGAGGTCTTTTGCCGAGGCCCTTGTGCTGCTTTATAGCGCGATGTCAACAAACACTCACTCACTTGGTTCTTTCGGTACTGCGAACAGATGGACGAAATGACAATTTTAATTTTGAAATGAAACCGTTATGTTACTCTTCAAAAAGAAGTTTGGAGACTAAGGTCTTCCTCGTTACTTGACCGAGGGTCAAAATTATGAGGTCTTTTGCTAGTATTTCTTGAGTTTCTGTTAAGAGTAGTGTTATGAAAAATCAAATTCAATCCACTCCTGCTGTCTATTGAAACAAAATGTTTTGTTTCATAAAGACCTTTATACGTTTCTTATACTTTACTTTGACCATGGTTCCAAATTACTAGGTCCGTCGCCAATAGCCCTCGTTTTACTTCAGAGTAGTTATTCCTAATCCTCGATATTATTCAGGAAGTCCGTGGAAAATTAAAATTGGTTTGGGGGTCCCTGAAGAATGTCAGGGGTCCGGCAAGATTTATTACAAAATAAAAAAATTGGATCCATTTTTATTCTTATGGAAATTTAAATAAATAACAATAATTCACTTGGATATTCCCAACTGGATATTGGACTCTTTTGCGCGTGGACTAACTCAGATCGAGTGTTAGATCAAACGACATGAAGACCCCCTAGGCAATCGAATTCTCAGGGCTCTGTAGCCTAATAATTTTATTACACAACATGCTACTCCTAAAGCTCATGTAATTGCCTATGGGCATCGAAAAGGCGCGGAGCCCATAGGCAATTGACTACTCCACCTAATGAGTAATCCGACACTGCTCAGATCCCAAACACAAATGAATCCATATTAATACAGGAGCATCTTTTTGAAATACCCCATATATGAAGGCCTTAAACCAATGTTAGAACAAGGATACCACAAATTCTGGTTACAAAAACATGTCCCAATTATATATCCTGCATTATGGGTAACTGTACAAAAGTTATTGACTACTTTCCCGTCTTCCAATTTGGTAAAATACGGATTCAGTGCCATAAAAAACCTCATCACACTCACACAAAACGACTAAAAACTTGTGCTTGTAGAGGATTTGCGGTTGTTATTCATAGACATTGAGACGGACACACATAAATACACTCATAACATCTCATCAAGATCATGCAAGTCATTAATATTTTTTAAATTTCATTTTAAACAAGTTATAATTTCAATAAATAATCTTTCAACAAGTGTTAAGAAAAATTTGAAATTTTTATACTATGCATTTATGTAGCTTTTTCACTTGGAGGGGGGGGGGGGTCCTTAAGCAAGTTTGGACTTTAAAGAGGGGTCCGAAGGCAAGTTTTGACTATCAAAGTAGGTCCATTGGTTAAAAAAGTTTGAGAACCACTCAATGACGTAGCTAGTCCTGAATAGGCCCTGTATCAAAATTCCTTGGAGGCAGGGACGTCTTAAGACTCTTTGAGGCCCTGGGCCCAGAGAAATCTTAAGATTTTTGAGGCCCTGGACCCTTATGCAAAAGTAGGCCCAACCAGAAATCTTTAAAAGTAGACAGTATATAGCATGTATTGTTAAATACTGGTTCAAATGGTAATTTTATACAAATAAATGTGCAGGACTCACAATCTCAAAAACCTAGGCACAAACTAGTTCGACCAATGGCCGACCGGTTCAGCAATGAGTTGAATGATTGTTTATGGTATTAGGCCTAGGCCTAGACATGGACAATGGTCATCACATAATAATGCAGTATTACTACTTTTGCCAATTGACATACAGTTTGAAATTCCGGGGAATAATATTTGACCATTAAAATTATTCGAATCATGATCTTGTTAAAACAAAGTCGAGAACAAAATGGGGCCCCACTTAAAGCGAGGCCCTGGCCCATGCCTTAAGACGTCCCTACTTGGGGGCCCTTTTTTGAAAAGCCACTTATTTGAAAGTATCAGAATATTACACATAATAGAGCCCCTGTTGCTTGGGTGCCCCGTATCATTGACACGACGGTAGCTACACCCCTGGAACCATTGCTTTGAGTGTGACATCTTTGACATTGTCTTAAAATTTTAGCAAACGTGTGGCGCAGTATAGCTAGGTATGGCTCTTGCGCCAAAAAACCCAACACTCACTCTCTCACTTGAGTGTGACATCAATAAACGCTCACTCTCTTTATTTCGCTATACAGGAGGTCAAAGTATGTGATTTAGAAATAAAAAATAATTAATGTACTTTCTGGTTGAAATTAAATGCGTAGTTTAATCAGTTTAATAATTTAATTGGAAAATTTTTTTAATCTTTAATATCTACTAAAAATCAGTTCAGATGTTATTTTCAAGTTCAAAGAACATCACAAAAATGTTTTTAAAAAGAAATCTGTGTTCTGCTGATTGATAGTGAATAATAACACAACAACAAAAATTAAAGGAAACATCAACAACACTGGTGAGAAGCTCGCCAACCAGTCAATTTTTGCCAAGAAAAGCAGTTTATGAGTTCGCCTTTGACCCAAACATTTTGTGTTCTTATCTTTACAAAAGGCACGGTTATAGTTAATGACAATCGTTCCTCCGGTCGTCTCATTCGTTTACCTAATGAAACACGCCGAAGACAGCAGCACAAAAGAAGATTTCCAGAAAAAAATTCGAAGTAAATTGTTTGACGTAATGGCTTCCACTGCATCAGGCAGATAAGACCTAAACGAAGAATGCACTGCGGGAGCGCTATTTGAAAAATGGCTGCCTTTTCGTTCCATTCGATAGAGAAAGCAGTTTCTCTTCCGTGACACGAGACCAAACGATTTTAACAAGTTGCCATCCATTCTGCCTCTATCTTAGTGGCGCGTTTTATTGTTCCGTCAACTTAACTCACGACTTCGGCCGATTCGAGAATATTTTTTGTTCTTTTTATTTTTACCGAATCTGTTTTGTTGCAGTGTTCTTCGGAAGAAGGAATTTGCATGTAGAAAAAAGAGTTACGCTTCGATCCGGTCTTTATGCTGATGAAGGTACATAGTAACAATCAAAACTCTGATTGTTTTGTTATAGGGCTGTCTGTAACGAATAAGAATGAGTAGGCTGATAGGAAGAGATAAGACATTTCTGGTTTCGGACCGTGTGTGCTATAGTTGAGGTTTGAGAGGTCTTGTAGACCGCATTTTTAACCTTTAGAGGTTCTAGAAATGAAAAAAAGAAATAATAATTTTTACGGAAATATTTTAATACCAGTAACAAACGCTAAACTTAACAAGTAAATTTAAAAAAAAAAACATTTTTAGCTTACTTTTTATAGTTTCTTTTAATTTGAATTATTCGAAACTACATAAAATTATACTTCAATTTGGAATTTATCGTTTAAAAAGGTAATACGCGATTTTAAAGCATTTTTTTTAATTCTAAAAACTGTTTTACAATTTATTATTATTATTTTTTTTTATCTTCATTTAAAAAAAACTCCTTACTTGACCTTGAATTTTTAGGCATTCATATATTTCTTTGTTGTTGTTGCTTATGCCACCTAATCGACAGTAACATCAGATCAAAGTCCACGACATTCATCGCGGCTAAGGGCTAGAATTTTACACCTGTCGTTAGCCTAAGCTTTGAGCCCCCATGAAGGTGACAGTGCGTATTGGTACAACACGATAGATGGCGACACCATTTGGACCCACTGATTTAACGAGCACGTTCTCTGTGTGTACTCGGTGGGCATTTGGTGGCATCGAACCCAGGCCTTCCGGTCTGGAGTCCAATGCTCTAACCACTAGGCTACCCACGGCCCTAAAACAACAACATATATTGTTTTAAAAGTATTAACCAACGTTTTAAAAATGGCATTAATATGTTTTGAAAAAGTTATTAGAGACTCAAAAATCAATGTTAGGGGTAATATTTTTAATAAGTCAGTTCACAAATTCTGGCTTATTCTGATGACATTGGCATTATTGCCGGAACAGCACCGGCACTTAAAGAGGCATTTATGGCATTAGAACAAAGTTCTAATAGAATTAACTTATCTGTAAACGAAAATAAAAGTAAATATTGACCATGTTAAAAGTCCGATTTACAATGTAAGCATATAGAAATTAGAAATTTGAAAAAGTTAACAGTGTTGCTTATTTGGGAACTGAGAAAAATAATAAAAATGAACTGGCTCCAGAAGTTTTTAAAATAATCATTGCTGCAAATAAATGTTTTTGTGCCTTGAAGAGTTATATTTAAAACTCAGTTTTCTCAAAGGAAGAACTCAATTGCTTCTTTACAAAACTCTTATAAGATCTGTCTTGACTTATGCATCAGAGACTTGGCCAATGACTTTACGTGATGAGGAAGTTTTGGGAATTTTCGAGAGAAAGATCTAACGCTGCATTCTTTGAAGGATCCAAATGGATGTATCATCGAGAAGATCTAACATAGTATACAAAATTTACAAACAACCTGGTATTGTAAAATTTGTCAAATTACAGAGACTTAAATAGGCAGGTTATCTGGCTAGAATGAATGAAGATCGTTGTGCTGCAAGAAAATCTTTCTGGCGAAGCCCAAGGGAAATAGACCTCGGGGCAGACCCCGTTAAGATGGATTAACTGTGTCTAAAAAGACCTTAATATTTTGAAGGTAAAAAACTGGAAAAAAAACTGTTGCCAAAAGTAGAGATGCCTTGAGAAAACTTCTGGAGAAGGCCAGGGTCCAGCCAGGGCTGTCGAGCCATTGAAGAAGAAATGTTTTGATTTAATTACAATAATTTTTTACTGATCAACATTTTCTATTTTGTTTGTATTTATTATTAATTCATATTTGTTTTAAATATATATACACAATCGGCTTAACCTTCCCCCAAAATAAATAAATAAATATAAATAAAAATTTCTAAGCCGTTTTTTAGACTTGGGTCCAACTCCTAGGATATTCTGTCATCATTCAATAGGGCTTGCACCCCTAAAGCTATATTAAATATTGATAAAATTTCTTTTACTCCTTCATTTAACAGTTAAGAAACAATTTTTTTTTAAAAAAATTCTCTGATTTGATTTAATTATTTGTTACTGTGAACCACGGAAGTCAACTGATTGATAACTAGGTTCGCAATCAGCGATGTTCAAATCAAGCCTCCTCTTCAGTTCCAGTCGTACTCAATAGTGAGACTAATTTCACCTTAAAAGAAGTTCAGTTTTAAAGTCCCCTCGTGAAATGGTTTGGAGTGTGTGAATGAATATCAGCGTCGCACTATTCAGCTAATCGAGGGCTTTTGATTACGGACCTCGTTATTTTGAACCATGGTCATGTGACGAGACGTCACCTGTGTGTGTGGTAGCACCCCTCTCCTAACTTTCACATCACACCAACGGGAAGACATTTGAGCTGCGACATATTTAACGTGCACGGCGGGTCTTCAGCGGTACTAGGCTCGAACTCATGACACACGGGCCACTCCATTACCTTGACCACTAGGCTACCGCGGCCACGGAGTGATGTAGAAGCTAGGAGAGTGAAGTACCGTCTCAGGTGTCACCCTCTTCATCTGATATTAGCTCAAAATACGAGATCCGTCACCAATAATCCTCATATATTTTTACTCTCGTGGGGCATTAACTCAAACTAAATCCAGAAAATTTACCTATAGGATGTACGTCTTACTCTGTGTTAATTAATCATCGATTAATTAATGTTTTTATTTATATTATTGTTAGCTGTTATGATTTGCCCTTGAGTATTTTTACCTATAGGTGTAGAGCTTAACACAATCAGAATTCCTCTCTGAATATTCTTTCACATAATTTGACTATAAAAATTCGAGAGAAAACCAAATTATCTGAAGCCTGCGAGTCCCCGTATTATCATATTATCAGGAAATAGGGAGGGTAAAGGGAAAATGGGGGGGGGGTAATTTAGAAGTCCGAATATTCCCAAAATTTTCAGGATCTTCCATTTTATTTAACGAAAGTGTCCCTAGCTTGTTTATTCACATTGTGAGGAGAATATTTAAAATTATTTGCTCCTCCGAAATTCGCCATCAATCGCCCATTTCGTGAAACCGAAATTCATTCAACAGCTAATATTTTTTGAACTATAATTTTAAAAAAAATTCTATGTTTAATTTTTATGTTTATAAAAATGAGGAAAAGGATTTGTTAGAGAGAAAGTTTTCAGCAATTTCTATTATATATATGTAATTATAATACAAGATGCAAATGGGATAGTAAAGAGAATTAATAATATTTCATCATTTAAAGCAGGGGTGGGCAACTTGTTTTAGCTAGCGAATCAGATTGTGGGAGCGGTAGATACCGGAAGGCCGCACCTTTTTAAAAGAATTGCATTCATTATAAAAAAAAACAATTATTATAGTTAAATAAAGTAGTGCAATTTTATTCAATTTATTTAATATTCTAATTTCATATTGTCTGTAGCTGCAAGCACATCTAATTTTAGAATCAGTTTCAAAAGGCAAACGTACCCTACACCATATTTGTCCAAATCTTTTTGAAATCAGGAGTGAGATAACTTGTGTGTTGGCTGCAAGTTTATGCCAGCCAACTTTCATCTGTATTTACTCTTGTTGGTCTTCATGCAAGAAAACTTTGCTCATAAATATATGTCGACACAAATACATAGAACAATATCCCTTCAAATTTTTTCATGCGCGGAAATTTTTCAGCTGACAAAGATTTGTAAAAGTGTCAATTAATTAATGTCATAGAATAAAACATTTTCATCTTGTGATCCGACTTCAAGTCAATAAGTTTAAGCTGTAGCCCCTCAGGGGTGCTGCATCAATATCAGTAGTAATGGGATAAGAGAGCAAATTGAATTTAGACCATTGCTTCTCAAAGTTTCAATATTTGCGACCCAATATTCAATCATAATTTTCATCGCCCCCCCTCCATACAATAATAATGTATTTAATTCAATAATACACTGTCACACTAAAGCTACAATACAATTTTACCTCTTAAGTACCATCAGCGTATATAAATGTCTCACTCAACCAAAGCGGCAATTGCTCTGGGCGTATATATACGTCTTTCCGAGGTACGATATTTTTTTGTGCACAGTTATTCATAAAATTATTCCGAAGACTTTGGAATGCAATAAAAGGACCTTTACAGGGTTTGTGAAGGATTTTCTTATTTATTCCTTTTCTCCCCCTCCCCCTCAATACATCACATACGCGTGCCTACGTGGGAAAAGGGGGCGTTGGGGAGTGAATCGCGTAACTTTGATTCAGAAGTTTAGAGAATAACTATAAACCATACAAATTTTCAAAATAAGTGTTAGTTTTTGCATATAATTTTATATATGACAAGCCCATGGGGTCATTGATAATTATTAATGTTGTTCTTAATTTAGTATTGTTAAATAAACTGTTAAATACACAGTGTGCAGTATTGATACATTTATAAGTGCATTATATCAGTGTAAATGTGTATTTTATTTTTTATTACCTCAGAATGTATTCTGTTTGTTTACTTTCAGTAAATTAATCATTTTTTTTAAAAATAATCTTTTGTTTTCGGCTTTTCAATATGCTTGCGCCCCACTCGTAGAGTTATCACGCCCCCCCCCCAGGGGGCGCGCCCCACAGTTTGAGAAACTCTGATTTAGACTCAATTTTCTTAAAACCTTAAAATTTCTTTGTGTGACCTCGTTCTTCAAACTCTGCAGATGATTTCTCAGTAAAAGCACTTTCAGGCACTTTGTTTTCCTAACAGTAAAAAATAAAACACGAATATTTTTGATCGTACACGGGAAAGAAATTTGGCTTCAAAGCAGATTTTCTGACTGTTTTGAGGGGCACATGTGGGCCGCGAGTTGCCCCCCCCCCCTCGATTTAAAGAATAGAATTAGATTGCGTAGCTAAATATAATACTAAATTAATAATTTTAATTAACTTAAGCGTAATTAATCTTTTTTATTTTGTTGCTGTTACCAATTCCCTCGGTGCAGGAAAGCCTATATCAAAAAACCTTGCCAAAAAAGGGAATCCCGAACATTATCTTGATCAACCAGCGGCTGCCTCAAGATGTCTCCAATACACTCAAGAAGGTGAGCAGGAAGGGAGCAAGATTTATTTATGTTTGCCCCAGGACATTTTATTTTTACGGATTTAAATCCAAAAATTTCACATTTTGAAATGAATTTTTGGACTCCTTTTCTGAAAGATCTTGAATTTCGGGAAAAAAACAGCAATACACAGTGTTGTATTAATTCTTGGGAAACCTCTGTAAGATATTTCCCTGAAATCTCTTAATGATTGGGCGTCGGAATGAACACCAGCCATAATCAAAACAAATATAATTTATTTATCCTTTTATAAATCTAACAAATCCAGGGAAGGAAATGCACGTGTATAAAGTATTCGAGCCAAAGCAGGGAAGATGAGATATTTAATATTTAACTATAAATAAAGTCATCTATATATATACACGTTTAGAGATAAACGTAACTGCTATCTCAAATAAGCGGCTTCGGATCCATTTGAATCTAATTCCAATTTCTTACAGACTGAACTGTTAGTTATTAAATTTATATATTAATTAATTAATTGACGAGTTGCTCTCGTCTAACTTTTAAATACTTTACGTTAATCTCAAACTTCTATCAGCTAACTCCTAACCTCTCTCTCGCTTTTACCAAACCTAAAAGTTAATGTTTAAATATACGGCATGATTTACAAATATTTCGTCTTCTTCCGGTGAAAGTTTTCAACTCAACAATATTTAAACCAGTAGAATTTCCCAAAGAGGATTAGTGAAAGGTACGCGAATAGACCCGTTTCACCTCTTCCGGCTCCATATAAAAAAAATCATATAGCGAAAATTTAAGAGACCCTTCTCTCCGGAATTTTCGTTTTAGTAATGACGTCTTAAGACTTTTTGAGGCCCTGAGCTTCTATGTAAAAGTAAGCCCC